>JBAKBP010026786.1:0-31160 GCA_037953745.1 Lithodes maja | reverse complement strand
CTCGGTCACTCAAAAAGGGCTGGAGTAAATAGGCTATAGCTGTCCACACCTATTCCCTGGCTGACTCTGCCCATATGGTATAAATATTTTCTTGATTAATCAAGTCGTTTTTTTAGTTATAGAAGTTAGTGGTTATGATTGTTGGCCTATTTATAACGAATAGACTATAGTAGTTGGTAGCTTAGCAGTGTAGATATCCAAACTGTCCAGTGAGGACCAATAGGTGTGTTGCAGTATGTGCAAGTCCTTTTTATTCCTCCTACTATTGACCCTCTCTTGTTGACCTCTTCTCCGGCTTGCCCCCATCCAGAACCGGGGCGAAGCATGTTAGAGCTAGTGTTATTCCCCTTGTTTTTGGACTGGAATATCCGAGAGAGAGAGAGAAGAGGAAGAGAGAGAGAGAGAAAAGGAAGAGAGTGAGAGAGAGTACAAAGGAGTACAAAGGAAATCAAGCAACAACAGGTCTAGTGACCCTTCTAGGCTGCTTGTCCTCCAAAACACTGAGGATCAAGTGTCCAAACAGTGGTTTAGAGTGGGTAAGGGAACATTGGAAAGGGAACTACTGCCCTAGAACTAATGTCCGTGGCAGGATTAGGAAGTTAGTAGGGGACAGATGGGTTAGTAACTGAGGGGGGTATACAATAAAGTTATTCATTTACAAACGCAGTCAGTCGCGGGTTTGATGCGAGATATTTGTCTAAGGCGGAAGTTTAAATGAATCAACGGTGCTGCAGTCTATAACGTCTCGGGGAAGCCCATTCCACAAGTTGACAACTCGATTGAAGAAGAAATTCTTAGATTCGTGTGAGTTAAAAGATTTATCAATAATTTTGCAACCGTTTCCCCGCGTGTAATTAGATTGGTCGATAGTGAAGTACTTACTACAGTTCATATTGTCGATGCCTTTGATGATTTTGAACACTTGAATTAAGTCGCCTCTTAATCTGCGCTGGGTTAAAGGAAATAGATTTAATTCTCTAAGACGCTCTTCGTATGGTTTGTTCTTTAGGCTAGGTATCATTTTGGTAACTCTACGTTGAACTCGTTCTAGCTTGTTTATATCTTTTTGGTAATAAGGGCACCAGGATTGAACGCAGTATTCCAGAAGAGGGCGGACTAAGGAATTGTAAAGGGTTAGGATAACATCTTTGGATTTATGCTCAAATGACCTGCCTATAAAGCCAATTATTTTGTTTGCCTTCTTAACAACTTCTGAACATTGTTGACTCGGTTTTAGGTTACTCGATATTGTTACTCCCAGATCGGTTTCTTTGTTTACATTCTTAAGCTGAGTGCCATTCATCGAATAGTTTGCTTTCTCATTTAGGTATCCGATATGTAGTACTTTACATTTATCCGCATTGAAACTCATTTGCCAAATTTGGGCCCAACATGACAATTTATCTAGATTGTGTTGCATATCGTCAACTTGTTCTTTTGAGAGTACGCTATTTGCAATTTTTGTATCGTCAGCAAATTTCGAGACTGTACAGGTGAGACCCTCATCTATGTCGTTGATGTAAATTAGAAAGAGAATTGGTCCTAGTACCGATCCCTGGGGTACCCCACTACTTACATTGGTCCATTTAGATGCCTTACCGTTTATGACTACTCTTTGCTTTCTGTCGCTGAGCCAATTTTCTATCCATTTCAACACACCGTCTTGTATTCCATGCGCTTTTAGTTTTAGCAGTAATCGTTTGTGGGGAACTTTGTCAAAGGTCTTTTGAAAATCAAGGTATATAATATCTACAGCTTTACTCTCATCGTAGAGGTTGAAGATATCGTGGAAGAAGTCTAAGAGGTTTGTTAAACAGGAACGTTTTTTACGAAAGCCGTGTTGAGTATCTTTAAGTAAGTTATTTGCCTCTAAGTGATTTACGAGTCTGTCTCTCATGACCGTTTCTAGCATTTTACATACAATTGAGGTTAAGCTAATTGGACGATAGTTACTGGGTAGGGATTTGCTGCCTTTTTTGAATATCGGTGTTACGTTGACTAGCTTCCACTGATCAGGCATAGTCCCAGACTGCAAGGATTCATTGAATAGCAATGTCAGTGGTTTGGAGAGCTCATCCTTAGCTTCCTTTAGAACTCTAGGTGAGATTGTATCAGGTCCAGGCGTTTTATTTACCTTGAGTTTATCTAAACAATTCAATACTTCTCTCTCTGTAACGGTGATATTGCTTAGAACATCTGAATTATCAATCTGAATCGGCGATGGTGTAGGGATATCACTGAGGTCTTCGGTTGTAAAAACTGATGCAAAGAAGGTATTGAGGGCATTACTCATTTGTACTTCGTCTTTGGTGTATTCTCCATTTTCATCGACTAACGGTCCAACAGTTGAAGTAACTACTTTTTTCTTTCTGATATAACTATAGAATTCTTTCGGGTTTGTTTTACTTTGATTCGCAACATGTAACTCCAGGGTCTTTTTACTTTGCTTAATTAACTTTTTGGCTTTGCGTCGTAGCTCTACAAATTTCACCCGTTCTTCGTCATTTTGTGAGGATTTTAATCTATCATTAGCAAATTTTTTAGCAAGCAGACAGTCTGAAATATCTTTATTCCACCATTTGGGCTTATCATTTTGGCCTGGACGCCGTATTTTCGATGGTATGCAGTCTTGCACTGCCTTAAGGTAAGTGGTTGTGAAACACTCCCAAGATGTATTTATGTCGTTATTGTTAGTCAGAAAGCTAAGAGAGAGGAAGCTAAGCTAAGAGGAGGAAGAGAGTGAGCGAGAGATAAGAGGAAGAGGGGGAGGGGGGAGCTATGCCCTACAATACCACATGACTACCAACATCATTAAAAGTCAGGCTACATAATATTATGATGTCTGGGGTTTGGGTGGCCCACGTGTCTGTAGGGGGGGATGGTTCATTTTTCTGGACCCCCTTCTCCCTCATGTTTAGCCCCATTAGTTTTCAGACTTTAAGACGTTCGACCCATTAGTTTGGCAATTTGAAGACCTTTCTCCCCATTTCTTTGTCAATATTAAGACTTTTTGTGTCATTTAGGTGTCGATATTTTCCTGGCGAGCGATAGCGAGCCTGTGAGTAAAGAGCAATCGACCTTCGGCCGGGATATTTTTCTATCGAAAAGTGTACACATTTATATTGAAGGAGGGTCTGGGGTGAGGGTGGGGAGATGCTTGATGGAGGTCTAGGGAGGAAACTAAAAAAATAATAAAAATATACAAAAAGGAGCAAATAAATACGGCCATCCCCCCTAAAGGAAGTCCAACCCTCAGAACAAACAAAGAAGGTTGACACACAGAAGGGTTTGAGGCGGCGAGGTGGTGGGCAGTGGTCTCTTCCTACATCTCCTCTTCCATATACTCCTTTATTACTCTTTATCTATACTTAGTTTGACAGTCAACTTCTACTTCTTCTTCTTCTTCTTAATTTTTCTTCTTCTTCTTTTATTCTTCTTTCTCTGTCTCCTCCTCTTCTTCTTCATTTTATTCTTATTCTCTTCATCTACTGCTTGTTGTTGTTGTTGTTGTTGTTGTTCTTCTTCTTCTTCTTCTTCTTCTTCTTCTTCTTCTTCTTCTTCTTCCTCCTGACAAACACTTGGAAAATAACCCTCAATTAACACAGTTTCTTTCAGAATAACGCATAATGAAGTGATACCGCATACCGCAATGTATATTGATATGCATACACCTGTTCCTTTTCAGAATTGTAGAAATAGAGTTAGCTTAGATTACAAATACATTTATTTGTTTCCATGTCCTATACGAAATTCCATGTTAGTTTTTCCATAATAGTTGGAGGGAGTGGTGGGTGGGGAGGAGCCTTCTTCTTTGCTATCTTTTTCTCTACCTCGTAGTCAGTAGATTAGTAATTATGATATCTAAACTGCCCCGTAAGGACCAATAGGTCTGTTGCAGTTTGTACTCTTTTGTATTCCTTTGTATTCCTCCTCCTCCTCCTCCCCCCTCCCCATCTTCCTCCTTCTCCTCCCCCTCCTCCTCTTCCTCCTCCTCCCCCTCCTCCTTTACCCCCTCCTCCTCCTCAGCACTCGGCACTCCACAACCATTCACTGGGTATGACGTCAATAGGTCATTTCACTCACCCAGTCAGTCACTTCGCCCACATCAGCGTCATCTAACCTACAGTCTCTATATTTTCAGCTGGCGGTAAATAGCCATGTCCCCACCTCTATTACTCGGCTGTTACGAAGATTTTGTAGCGAAAGATGTGGGAAATTAAGATTGTTTGGTCCTAACCCTATATCCGAGGAGAGTCTTTTGGGCCTCCCCTGTTTCGCTCCGTCAGCTGGTGATTTTAAGACGCTTCACTCCATGCAGTTGTCGATTTTTTTGTTCTAATCAAGTTATACCGAGCCAGTAATTTAGAAGATATTGGCCTTCGGCCGAGACATTTTTCTAGCGAACAATGTACACATTTAGCTTGAAGGGGAACAACTTGAGATGGTTCGGCCATATGGAACGTATGGAAAGCGAGAGAATGACTAAGAGGGCGTACGAAAGCGAGGTGGAGGAACAGAGAGGGAGAGGTAGACCGAAGGAGAGGTGGAAGGATGGAGTGAGGAAGTATATGAACGAGGGCGGTGCTGGTTGGGGGGAGGGGCGTCGACTGACTGGGGACAGAGGTGCATGGGGGCGGTTCGTTCGTGGCCACCCCTTCGGGGAGCACGGCGTCAGGCAATAGATAGATAGATAGGAATCTTTTGGGGCATTTTTTTTATTTCGAAAGAAGTCTGGGAAGGCGTTTTTGTCCCCAAGCTTACTTGGAGACAAACAAAAAAACACTTCTTGAAAATTACGAAAACAAGCAAACACATAGATAATAATTAAACACAATGTCATAACCCACAATACGTAGTACCAGATAGTGTTAATCTAACCTTACTTAGCCTATTATGATTCTCCAAGAGAACTTGCTTGATTTTACAGTTACTTGAAATAATTTCAAGTAGAAAATACTTACATGATGCAGGAATCTCACGTGTGTGTGTGTGTGTGTGTGTGTGTGTGTGTGTGTGTGTGTGTGTGTGTGTGTGTGTGGTATTTATAATCTAGACAAAAAGTGACATGATTGAATTGACTGGACAACGATAACAGGATATATAAACTCTGTTTTCTATATCTGTAGATGTAATAGTCGTGTTTTATTATTACGTCCATCAAGGTATACTGTAGTGTTTTACCAAGCGTCAATAATCTATAAAAGTTATTCAATAAACAAACCATAGAAAATTTATCTCCGACAGTAAAAAGGACATCGAAAGTATATCTCCGACTGTATAAAATAAAGACATAGAAAGTATGTCTCCTACAGTAAAAAGGACATAGAGAGTATATCTCCGACAGTAAAAACAACATAGAAAGTATATCTCCTGCAGTAAAAAGGACATAGAAAGTATATCTCCGACAGTAAAAACAACATAGAAAGTATGTCTCCGACAGTAAAAAGGACATAGAAAGTATGTCTCCGACAGTAAATACAACATAGAAAGTATGTCTCCGACAGTAAATACAACATAGAAAATATGTCTCCGACAGTAAAAACAACATAGAAAGTACCGGTATATCTCCGACAGTAAAAACAACATAGAAAGTATGTCTCCGACAGTAAAAACAACATAGAAAGTATATCTCCTACAGTAAAAACAACATAGAAAGTATATCTCCTACAGTAAACACAACATAGAAAGTATGTCTCCGACAGTAAAAACAACATAGAAAGTATATCTCCGACAACAAAAACAACATAGAAAGTATATATCCGACAGTAAAAACAACATAGAAAGTATATCTCCTACTGTAAAAACATCATAGAAAGTATGTCTCCTACAGTAAAAACAACATAGAAAGTATATCTCCTACAGTAAAAACAACATAGAAAGTATATCTCCTACAGTAAAAACAACATAGAAAGTATATCTCCGACAGTAAAAACAACATAGAAAGTATATCTCCGACAGTAAAAACAACATAGAAAGTATATCTCCTACAGTAAAAACAACATAGAAAGTATGTCTCCTACAGTAAAAACAACATAGAGAGTATATCTCCTACAGTAAAAACAACATAGAAAGTATGTCTCCTACAGTAAAAAGGACATAGAAAGTTTGTCTCCGACAGTAAAAAGGACATAGAAAGTACATTTCCGACAGTAAAAAGGACATAAAAAGTATGTCTCCGACAGTAAAAAGGACATAGAAAGTATGTCTCCGACAGTAAAAAGGACATAGAAAGTATGTCTCCGACAGTAAAAAGGACATAGAAAGTATGTCTCCGACAGTAAAAACAACATAGAAAGTACATCTCCGACAGTAAAAAGAACACAGAAATTATGTCTACGACAGTAAAAAGGACATAGAAAATATATCTCCAACAGTAAAAAGGACAAAGAAAGTATATCTCCAACAATAAAAGAACATAACAAGTATATCTCCAACAGTAAAAAGGACATAAGAAGTATATCTCCAACAGTAAAAGAACATAACAAGTATATCTCCAACAGTAAAAGAACATAACAAGTATATCTCCAACAGTAAAAGAACATAACAAGTATATCTCCAACAGTAAAAGGACATAACAATGTGACGCCTACCAGCGATGGCAGAATCGCCTCTCGTTAGCCACTAGCGCTCGCCAGGGACATCGAAATGGGCTACAGTTATCAGAGAATGTTGTTCTTTCTTTCCTAGTAATTGCATTGTCACAGACAGTCCAGTGGTGGTCTTTGTTTTCGTCTGTGACAACGGGTTATATTTTATATCAACAGTAGTGATAATAGTACCAGCGTGTGAATGAGAAAGACTTTCAGAGCGAGGAGGTAGTGAGTGTCTGTTTGTATGGTGCATTCCTGCCTCTCGCTCGCTATTGGACAGCGTGTCTGGCTGTGTCCTGTGGCGCCTGCTGTCTTGTGATGTCTCGGCCCGTGATTGGCCGACCATCGCGCCTTTGCGGGCTCCTGTGTAACTTACCTCCTCCATGAGGGTCCCCAGGAGCTGTCCTCATCAGGACAGGCTTGGCGCGCGTGCTTCTAACATCCCTTTGCATACTCTCTCCCGATCACCACCTTTATCACTGTTTCTCTCACTCGATTCTCTCTTTCCATACTCTAACCTTTATTAACTGCACAACACTCCCCTTGGGTTCTGCATACGGTTTTCATAGCCGGCCCATTGTATTGCATGCGCCGTCCTCAGAGATATTTACATGTACTTAGAATAGGTTTGAGGGTTCTTAGTTAGTATAGGTTAAGAACTTTGTGTGTCTCCATTATTGATTTAGTGTTTCTGCTTTTTTATTTAATGCTAGACTGGGATAAGGTAACTGTAGTCGTTGTCTCCGATGTGTGTACGGTTTGCTTATACCTACACGACTTCGACCGGTCCTGTGGTAGCCTGGGTTGTGTTTTCGGTTGCGTCCTTTGCGAGTGCAGCATTGTGTTGACTGAGGGTTTTGGCCTGTACCAGTTCCACACTTTGCTGCCTCTTTGCTTGTCTTTAGAGGGTCGCCAGGATAGAACCAGATACTTGTGATCTGGATCTATCGAGAGAGCCCCCTAGTCAATTAACGTAACTTAAAGGATGCAGACTTAAGGACATCGCTAGGCTACGAGCCTGTCTTGCTCAACCCCAGTTCCTTACCTAGAGTATCCTAGCTAGACATTATTAATCGAGTAGACACTTGTTAGTATTTAATATAAGCTCTTTGATATGTGTGCATTATTATTCACAGCATTTATTAGTCTAGGTTGTTGTTGAGCCACACAACCATAGCAGACTGTTTCGTTGATGAGTAAGTACTTCTTTTAGTGTCGAGCATTGCTACCGTTGCGCATTTTATAGTATTCTCATGTCAGTTAACATTATATGTCCTATCTTTTAGTGTATTCGATTTACACGTGTGGTGTCCTGTCTCCTGCCTTTATATAGTTCTAAATTAGTACAAGCATCTTATGAGCATCAGACTTTCTTCAGAAGTTTCCAGGTCTATGCTGAAGGACTATACTTCACTTTCTTTCAGATAGGAGTGAAGAGTTTATTGTTGTTTAGAGTAACTGTATTGAAGCATCTTTTTATTGTATTAAATCTTGCAGTGATTTAATTGATCTTTCCATAGATTCCTTTTTATGCATTTTAACGTAACTTGCATCTTGTTTGTTATCAGGCTATACCAGTGTAGGTTAGCCTGAAATAGAGTACATTTATGCCCAGTTAAGGATGCCTCGCTATCGCAGATTAACCCTGGAGGGTATAGGTGTTTTGTTCACCGGCATATAAGTTCGAGGGTTTGGATCTAGCGTACCGTTGTTGCATAGTGCCCTATTACTAGTCCAATCATTGAGTGCCCTTGTTTTATTCGTAGTCCCGGTCGTAACAAATGGCGACCTTGCCTAGTATCTTATCTTGTCGTCATAACAAATGGCAACCTTGCCTAGTATCTTATCTTAGTCGTCATAACAAATGGTGACCTTAGTCTAGGATTTAGTGAACTAAGAAATAATTGCAAGATTTTTTTTTGTGGAGAATTTTTGTTTAATCACCGTTTGGGGGTCGATTGATATTTCTCACAGTTTGGCAGTGGACATTTGTTTTTTAGGAATATTTTGGACACGTTGGAATTTTTTTGGCAACGTAGTATTGCAATTGAGTTGTCTTCAAGCATTTTTTGAGTGAATAGTGCTACATGAGAGTTTAGGTACTTTCTTTTTTTTATAAACGTTGAGGATTTCCGGTGGACACTATGTCGAACGACGGATCAGTGCACAGTGAGGACACAGTACAGGAAGCAGGCGAGGAGGTGGAGAAGGTGGAGTTGTTAAGCGGCGTTCGGGTGGTGAACAATGAGGAGGATGCTCGGATATTTTTGGAGGAGCCTGTGTCAGCGGATCGTGTGTCGGGGCTAGACCGGTACGGACTGCAGTG
The DNA here is from genome assembly GCA_037953745.1 of Lithodes maja. Classification (NCBI taxonomy): domain Eukaryota; kingdom Metazoa; phylum Arthropoda; class Malacostraca; order Decapoda; family Lithodidae; genus Lithodes; species Lithodes maja. The sequence continues at coordinate 22,244 of JBAKBP010026786.1, read as the reverse complement.
TGTAGCCACGGTCTTAGGGTTTCCCGGTACTAGCGGTTTGTCGAAAAGTGAGCTGGTTGCTTGTGTGCTGGGTGGGGTGCATGGGGGTTCGGGTGGAGCGGGAGCTGGGGCACCTTCGGCCCAGCCCCCATTCCACTCGACTCCTACCATGGCGCCCCCTTGGGCTCCGGAGCCGGGTACGTTCCCGCAGGCCGATGGCCGCTCGCGGTTGGGTATGCCTCTAGGTGATTCAAGGGGTGGGTCCCCAATAGTAGCACCCCCTCCTCAGGGTTTGTCTTCCGAGATGTTGTTTCAGCTCGAGCTCACCAAACTTAAGCAGCAGTCTGAGATTGAGCGGCAGAAGGTCGAGCAGCGTAAGCATGAGGCTGAGCTCAGGCAGCAGCAGCAGCAGCGGGAATCTGAGCTTAGGATTCAGGCTGAGGAGAGAAAGGCCATACGTGAGGCTGAGCTTCAGGTTGAGGCTACGAAATACTGTGCAGACATAGAGCTTGAGAAGTCTCGGGTGGAGTTGACAGGGCAGTGTCTCGGTTCTGGGAATCGAGGTCTGGATCAGTCTTTATCGCACCTTCTTAAGTTAGTCCCTGCATTTGACGAGTCGGGTGTCACCGAGTTTTTCCTGCGTTTTGAGAAGGAGTGCCGGGAGCACCAATGGCCCGAGGTTAAGTGGGCAGCCCTTGTTTCCTCTAGGTTGGTTGGCAAAGGACTCAAGGCATATGATGCGTTGCCCTTGGAGTCTTGCATCGATTATGAGGTATTGAAGGAAGCTGTTCTGCGGGCGTACGAGTTACAACCAGAGACATATAGGTTGAAGTTTCGGGGTGTTACGAAGGGTCGTGAGTGCACTTTTCTAGAACATGCCCGGGAACTGTCTGATGCTTTGAGAAATTGGCTGAGGTCAGAGAAGGTGACGACGTTCGAAGAGCTTGAGCAGTTCTTCCTTCTAGAGCAATTTTTTAAATGCACAGGCGGCGACCTGACTTTGAACCTCAAAGAGAAACATCCTAAAACTCTACAAGAGGCAGCTGAGTTGGCTGACCTGAGATTATCGCTGATTCGTGGGTGCGGGTCTGCACAACGGACCGATGCAGTTAACAAGGGGCGCAACACTCCCCCCCCCCCCGAGTCAGTGATGCAACATTTAATAACAAAAGTAAGAGCATTGATACTAATTTTGATCACAAACCAAAAACCGTCCCTTTTATGAAAGGTCAGGGCCCTTCCCCACCTCAGGGGAAGTCCAAGGGTGAAGTAGAGTGTTTTAAGTGTCATAAAAAGAGGCATTTTGCACGTTCCTGCCCTAGTAACCAACCTACAGCAGTCGTGTCTTTGGCTAGCAACATTGGGGTGTCTCTGAGGTCTTCTACGTTTACCCGGGGTGATATGTCAGATGCGGGGGCAGAGCCAGTGAAGGAGTGTCCGGAAGGCTCGAAACCTGTCCGCGATGCTTTTTGCGATCATAGAGGGCATGGCTGCGTGAGTTGGGCTGGTTGCAAGCATGGGTTGGAGTTGTTGCGTGATACAGGTGCATCCCTGACTCTGATGAAAAACTTTACAGGCCAACCTATAAACACGGCACGGGTAGTTGTGGTGCAGGGTATTAATGCTACACGGTCATACCCGTTGGTTCGAGTGGAGCTGGAGGTTGATGGTGTGACACGAGAGATAGATGTTGGAATCGTAGAGAAACTGCCAGTAGAGGGCGTCGACCTTCTTCTCGGCAAAGACTTTGCGGTGCCTACTTCTGAGGTTCCACCCTTAGTCGTTGCCGAGAGGGCGGCCGACGTGAGTAGGGAGGGGCAGGAGTTGGTCGAGAGGTGTCAATTAAAGCAGATGTCATGTGTTGTCACCCGATCTCGTGCATTTAAGGTGTCACAGCCTATTCCTCAGTCTCTAGACCAGCGGAGGAACGGTCGGAAGGAGAAAGCTAAAGTTGGGAGAAGTTTTGTGAGTTTTGATCTAGCGACTCTTCTTGGCGACTCAGTATTAGCACCAAAGATGAGCTACGGAGTGGCCCCAGATCCTGTCCCCCCTAGTGACATGGTAGGGCGTGATGGCACTCCGCGACAGAGTAGTTCCCAGGTGGAGGAGAGTTGTGAGAACGGAGCTATTGAACTCGAGGACGGGAAAGCATTTCATGTGAACCTGGCGAAGGAGTTTGTGAGGCAACCACCTCAGCAGCTTACTGTCCCTGTGTTGGTCTGCAGCGGCCAAGGTGGAGAAGGAGAGGGGGGCAGTGGGGCACAGGTGGAGGAGAGTTGGGATTGTCATGTCTCGGCGGAGCAGTGGGCGGGGGACACGAGTCAGGTGGCTGTGGAAGCGCTAGAGCACCTGCCTGAGCAGCAGTGTGCAGCGCTCCAGCACCTGTTCGGTTCATACCCCACTGTTTGTGCCGAGCACCCAGGCCTCACAACTCATGCGGTGCACGAGGTTCCGCTGGCAGGTCACTTGAGTGTTAGTCAGCTGTTGGCCTCGTTGTTTCAGTGGTTCAAGGTTGGCGACGAGGCTTTGGCATGGTTGTCAGGTCAGGGTCGATCCATGGCTACCAAGGGTGGTGGTCAGAATGAGGACATTAGGCAGATTGGTGAGGTTGGCTGTGGAGTGGATGCGCCCGGTCGTCGCATAGCCTCCCAATGCTGCTCTAGTAATATGCAACAGCCCTACCATAGACCGACTGTATCTGGCCATGTCGCTGAAGGCGGTGATGCTGCGCAGGCAGATGTAGTCGCAAGGAATGCGGGGATGCGCATGTACGGTATCGGCGGGGAAGCCTTAGCAATTATGAACTATGGGAGTGACTGCACAGGTGGTACTGATTGTCCCTCTCATGACCTGGCTGTTCTAGGGACGAAGGTGGAGAAGGAGGGAGACTATAGTTTAGAAGCTGCGGTCTCGGCTGGGTTGTTGGAGGGCACTAGGCATGTTGTTCTTCGAGATAAGTTGCAACCTCTTGTTCCTGAGCACCAAGAGAAGTTGTTTACTAGGCTGTGGCAGTACATCCGCATGTTTGTTGCTTCTCCAGGCCTGATGTACGGGGTAGAATTCGACATGGAGGCTGGAGACAGTGCAAGGCTCAAGTTAGTTCCCTACCGTATAAATCCTGCTCAACAGTCTGTCGTGAAAGCAGAGCTAGACTACGTGTGGAAAAAGGGTCTGAGGGATAAGGGTTATCGTGAGTGGTCGTTGCCAGTAACTTTGCAACCTGTGTTAAGTGGCAAGATCCGTGTGTATGTTGACTGCAAGAGTGTGGGTGCATTATCCCTGACAGACGCCTATCCGTTACCCAGAGTTGACGACACCATAGACCGCATCGGGGCTGCCTCGCTCATCACGAAGGTAGAACTAGTGAAAAGTTATTGGCAGGCCCCGTTGCCGGAGAGAGCGAAGAGTAGTGCCAGTCTTGTGATGAACTGGGCAGTTTATCAGTGTCAGGTGTTGTTTTTCTGCTGGAACACAAGTTGGATGTGTGGCATGTTAAGGGCACTGATAATGTTGTGGCTGATTGTTTGTCACAGGAGGGAATGTCTTAAGGAGCACCCTCGCCGTTCAGTCAGTGTGTGTTTGGGAGTGGAGAAAAACCAGGCTTGCCCCTGTAGAGCAGCCGTCAAAAACAACATTAAAATTAAATAAAAAAATCACATAAAAACTCTTTCTTTTTTATAGTTAATTGTAAGTTGCCAATGTTATAGCTAAAGTCCTAAGTTGAACCTGTCTTTCACTTAGTAGGCTGGGCTCTGTGAAGCTCGCTCAGGGAGCATAGCAGGCTAAATTATACTATTGTGTTTGGGAGGGGTTGTAAGATTTTCTTTACGCTAATATGTTGTTTTATTTAAGATTGAGCTTTGCATTTCATTTCTGGTGGAGTGGCTAGGTGTGGCGGGTCTTGTCGGCATTCTGCCTTGTCAGATATGGTGCTCGCCTAATGTTGAGCGTCCCATATCTTGGGCGGGGTGTGACATCTACCAGCGTTGACAGAATCGCCTCTCGTTAGCCACTAGCGCTCGCCAGGGACATCGAAATGGGCTACAGTTATCAGAGAATGTTGTTCTTTCTTTCCTAGTAATCGCATTGTCACAGACAGTCCAGTGGTGGTCTTTGTTTTCGTCTGTGACAACGGGTTATATTTTATATCAACAGTAGTGATAATAGTACCAGCGTGTGAATGAGAAAGACTTTCAGAGCGAGGAGGTATTGAGTGTCTGTATGTATGGTGCATTCCTGCCTCTCGCTCGCTATTGGACGGCGTGTCTGGCTGTGTCCTGTGGCGCCTGCTGTCTTGTGACGTTTCGGCCCGTGATTGGCCGACCATCGCGCCTTTGCGGGCTCCTGTGTAACTTACCTCCTCCATGAGGGTCCCCAGGAGCTGTCCTCATCAGGACAGGCTTGGCGCGCGTGCTTCTAACATCCCTTTGCATACTCTCTCCTGATCACCACCTTTATCACTGTTTCTCTCACTCGATTCTCTCTCTCCATACTCTAACCTTTATTAACTGCACAACACTTCCCTTGGATTCTGCATACGGTTTTCATAGCCGGCCCATTGTATTGCATGCGCCGTCCTCAGAGATATTTACATGTACTTAGAATAGGTTTGAGGGTTCTTAGTTAGTATAGGTTAAGAACTTTGTGTGTCTCCATTATTGATTTAGTGTTTCTGCTTTTTTATTTAATGCTAGACTGGGATAAGGTAACTGTAGTCGTTGTCTCCGATGTGTGTACGGTTTGCTTATACCTACACGACTTCGACCGGTCCTGTGGTAGCCTGGGTTGTGTTTTCGGTTGCGTCTTTTGCGAGTGCAGCATTGTGTTGACTGAAGGTTTTGGCCTGTACCAGTTCCACACTTTGCTGCCTCTTTGCTTGTCTTTAGAGGGTCGCCAGGATAGAACCAGATACTTGTGATCTGGATCTATCGAGAGAGCCCCCTAGTCAATTAACGTAACTTAAAGGATGCAGTCTTAAGGACATCGCTAGGCTACGAGCCTGTCTTGCTCAACCCCAGTTCCTTACCTAGAGTATCCTAGCTAGACATTATTAATCGAGTAGACACTTGTTAGTATTTAATATAAGCTCTTTGATATGTGCGCATTATTATTCACAGCATATATTAGTCTAGGTTGTTGTTGAGCCACACAACCATAGCAGACTGTTTCGTTGATGAGGAAGTACTTCTTTTAGTGTCGAGCATTGCTACCGTTGCGCATTTTATAGTATTCTCGTGTCAGTTAACATTATATGTCCTATCTTTTAGTGTATTCGATTTACACGTGTGGTGTCCTGCCTCCTGCCTTTATATAGTTCTAAATTAGTACAAGCATCTTATGAGCATCAGACTTTCTTCAGAAGTTTCCAGGTCTATGCTGTAGGACTATACTTCACTTTCTTTCAGATAGGAGTGAAGAGTTTATTGTTGTTTAGAGTAACTGTATTGAAGCATCTTTTGATTGTATTAAATCTTGCAGTGATTTAATTGATCTTTCCATAGATTCCTTTTTATGCATTTTAACGTAACTTGCATCTTGTTTGTTATCAGGCTATACCAGTGTCGGTTAGCCTGAAGTAGAGTACATTTATGCCCAGTTAAGGATACCCCACTATCGCAGATTAACCCTGGAGGGTATAGGTGTTTTGTTCGCCGGCATATAAGTTCGAGGGTTTGGATCTAGCTTACCATTGTTGCATAGTGCCCTATTACTAGTCCAATCATTGAGTGCCCTTGTTTTATTCGTAGTCCCGGTCGTAACAACAAGTATATCTCCAACAGTAAAAGAACATAACAAGTATATATCCAACAGTAAAAAGGACATAACAAGTATATCTCCAACAGTAAAAGAACATAACAAGTATATCTCCAACAGTAAAAAGAACATAACAAGTACTGTATATATCCAACAGTAAAAGAACATAACAAGTTTATCTTCAACAGTAAAAGAACATAACAAGTATATCTCCAACAGTAAAAAGAACATAACAAGTATATCTCCAACAGTAAAAGAACATAACAAGTATATCTCCAACAGTAAAAAGGACATAACAAGTATATATCCAACAGTAAAAGAACATAACAAGTATGTCTCCAACAGTAAAAGAACATAACAAGTATATCTCCAACAGTAAAAGAACATAACAAGTATATCTCCAACAGTAAAAGAACATAACAAGTATATCTCCAACAGTAAAAGAACATAACAAGTACATCTCCAAGAGTAAAAGAACATAACAAGTATATATCCAACAGTAAAAAGGACATAACAAGTATATCTCCAACAGTAAAAGAACATAACAAGTATATCTCCAACAGTAAAAGAACATAACAAGTATATCTCCAACATAACAAGTATATCTACAACAGTAAAATAATATAACAAGTATATCTCCAACAGTAAAAGAACATAACAAGTATATCTCCAACATAACAAGTATATCTCCAACAGTAAAAGAACATAACAAGTATATCTCCAACAGTAAAAAGAACATAACAAGTATATCTCCAACATAACAAGTATATCTCCAACAGTAAAAAGAACATAACAAGTATATCTCCAACAGTAAAAGAACATAACAAGTACCCGGTATATCTCCAACAGTAAAAAGAACATAACAAGTATATCTCCAACATAACAAGTATATCTCCAACAGTAAAAAGAACATAACAAGTTTATCTCCAACATAACAAATATATCTCCATCAGTAAAAAGAACATAACAAGTATATATCCAACAGTAAAAAGAACATAACAAGTATATCTCCAACAGTAAAAGAATATAACAAGTATATCTCCAACAGTAAAAGAACATAACAATTTATAAAAACTTATAAAAACATAAAAACATAAAAACATAAAAACATAAAAACTTAAAAATGAAAAATAATAATAAAAATAACCGGCGTCTTTTCGATGATAACTGTAAATGTAAACTCTGTGTGAATGAATTTGATTTTGAACATCAAACATTTTTTAAAAGTTACATTACCAATACAAAATTTTTGGTTTTAAATTCTTCTGTTAATGTAACATCTCCATGTAAAGTAAAGAATGTTATCTATTTAATAACCTGTGATAAATGTGGTATACAATATGTTGGAAAGACGGAGCAATGTTTAAGAGAAAGAGCCTACGGGCATAGATCAGGAATTAAGAACGGCATCGACTCCAAGATTCTTCTATATAAGCATTTTAACACAGATTGTACTAAATTTGATTGTAAATACAAAATTATAGAAATTGTTCAAAGTAATCAAAATGTTTTGGATAGAGAAAATTATTGGATTGGAAAATTAATGACCATCTATCCATTTGGACTTAACAATCAAATAAAAAATGTAGGCAACATTTTGTATAAAGATTTATTAAAAAACGATTTTAATAACCCATATTTTAACTTCCCTGTTTTAAACAGAAGACCTGGTAGACACGGTAATAGAAGACTAAATACATTTAATAAAAAGAAAAACAGGTCTGATATTAAAATTATTGTTAATAATTTATATTCATTATATCGAAATTTCGGAATTAAAAAATTAAAAGATTCATTGAAAGGCCTACAAAAGAAAAGTTTTGCTCCTTTTATAGAAAATATTCTAAACAATAAACATAATTTCACAAATAAATTTAAGAATATAGTCTTTGCTTTTATGGGATATATTAGAGCGAATTCTAAGAAATCCAAAGATAACCGTATTAAAGATAAAGTCATGTCCACTTTAAATTATTCCTCTAAAATTTTAGACAAAATTAATGTTAACAGTCTTATTAATTCAAAGAAAGTTAAGTCCATGTTACCAGATGGTTGTAAAGATTTCAAACCATTAATAGTGTATTCATATGAACGACCTGTTGGGTCTATTATTTGTAATTATAATAAAGTTTTAGGAAATCTTTCAGATAATGATATTTTCAATAATAATAAATGTGTGTGTGAAAGAGTCATGGATATGCCAGCTAGCAAACGTAATGCACTAGCAAAGTTCATTTATAGTCCGATATGTCACATATTAACAGGTGATGTAGAACTAGTTAAACATTTTGCAAACGACAAATTAGCGGAGCTATGTCGTAAAGGGTTTAAATTTAGAATAGGGAGTAATAAAGTAACATGGGACATAATTTTAAAAGATATTGTTTTTTCAGTCAATAAATTAAAAGATAAATTGTTAAAAATTGCGTGCTGCGATGAGAGAGAACTAGAAGCATGGTCTAAATTATTAATTAAGTTAATTAGAAATAAAATTTTCTCGCTTAAAAATGAATTTAATCTTTCAGATTTTATAGACTATAATTATAATAAGCTTAAAGCTGATTTAATAAATTTACATAAACATTTTGTAATCACTACAGTAGATAAAGCCAGCAATAATTATAGCTTCACATGTAAGAAATTTTATCTTGAAAACATGAAAAAAGAATTAGGTATTAAGGGTAACATATTACGTAAAAATATTTGCGGTAATTCTGTTTATGAAATTCAAAATAATCTGAATATTGATAACTTAATCGATGAACATACCAAGAAAAATATAACATTTGATATTAAACTTTCTGATAAGAACAAGTGCATTGCAAAATTATACATGTTACCTAAATTTCATAAAAGACCTTATAAATATCGCTTTATTGCCGGAGCAAAATTTGCTACCACTAAAACTCTATCAGAACAAGTCGTAAATTGCTTAAAATACATTAAAAGTACTCATAAAAGATATTGTAATACCATCATGAGAAGAACTGGCATTAACTATTATTGGAGTGTTGACAATTCGTTAGAAGTTATTGATAAAATAAATACCATGCCGAAAGTTACCTCGGTACATAGCTTCGACTTTTCAACTTTGTATACCAATTTGCCTTTAGATTTAGTATATTCAGAGCTTTGCTTTATTATAGATTTGCACTTTGACAGGTTCGTTAGGAATGGTAATTATTTCATAAATGTTTATACATATTTTAATAATGCATCACTTAGCTCTACTCCCACTAGTTCTGTATATTTTGATAGAACTAAACTTAAAGATGCCCTTAAATTCCTCCTTTTCAATACTTATGTTAGATTCGGCCCGTACATTTTCAAACAAATATTAGGAATTCCTATGGGTGGAAATGCTAGCCCTTTAATTGCAGACTTATTCTTGCTTGCTTTAGAATTTAAATATATAAAAGACTTAGTTGACAGTAGCAAGAAAAATAAAATCCCAGAAAAATTAGCACTTGCTAAACTGTTAAGTAATAATAGTAGATATATTGATGATATTCTTGTTTGCAATTTGTTAAATTTTAATCAAGTTGCTAAACTTATTTACCCTAATTCTATTCCCCTCACACAATGTAACGTAAATTATAAAGTTGAAAATTTTCTTGATATAAATATAGAGATTGTTAATGAACAGTGCATACTTAAAGTATATCACAAAGTTGATGATTTTAATTTTAACGTAATAAACTTTCCTTTCCCTAGTAGTAATATCGATAGTAAAATAACTTATAATTGTTTTTATTCCCAATTAATAAGATTTTGTAAAATCTGCACTAAAGTAGATGACTTTTGGGCTAGAGCTGGGTTACTATACAGACTCTTAGTGGACAGAGGTTTTGAGGCAAGTAAATTGTTCCATAAATTTAATCTTTTTAGGGTCAATTATTGTGACTGTATTCTAAAATTTGACATCAATAATTTTAATCAAGCCTTTTTAACTTGAAGTTTCTTGTATAACCTCTGCTTACTTTTTGTCTGTATTTATTGTTTTTTGTCTGTATTTATTGTTTATCTTTTTCTTTTTCTATTATTAATATTAATATTGATGATTTTTTAAATTTATTGTTCTTGTTAAAAGAGTACTCTTTGTTTAAATCTGTTGTTACTTCATATTTTGCAATTATTTGTCTTTATATTATATGTATTCATTGTCGATAGTATCAATTGCTTACTTTTGCGATTTCCTTAGTTTAGTTGTGCTATAAATGTAGGTTATTTGTAGGGTAGTTATTGATAGGGGTCACTTGAGGCATGCTATGCTTACAGGTACCTACCCGATAGCACTATCGTTAGTGAGTGCTGTACTGTATTTTATATATTATTTTGTAATAGTATAGATATCTTATCAATATTTGTATTTTGTACTATTGTTAATGTCTTGTCATGTTGCAAATTTGATTTTAAATAATATTTTGACATTTAACATTTAGTTTCTTTATTCATGCAGAGTTTAGTAAAATTTGCCAGAACGTCCCGGACTTCCAAACTTGACTACTTCCTTTAACGTGACGATAGTGCGTTGTTATATGTGCGATTAGTTTGCTTGGGAAACAGATTAACTTGCTCATGTAGTAATGTACACCCTATGTGGTGGATTGTGTTCTTTTATTTAATAGTTTTCATTTTAGTAAGCGTTGTTTCCACATAGCGATTTTGATAATTTAATTTGACTTTATATTGTCCTTGTCCCAATTTTGGTTTGTTTAGTTTGCAAGTTTTACATTTTAAATTATAATATCCAACAGTAAAAAGAACATATAAGTATATCTCCAACAGTAAAAGAACATAACAAGTATATCTCCAACAGTAAAAGAACATAACAAGTATATCTCCATCAGTAAAAAGAACATAACAAGTATATCTCCAACATAACAAGTATATCTCCAACAGTAAAAGAACATAACAAGTATATCTCCAACAGTAAAAAGAACATAACAAGTATATCTCCAACATAACAAGTATATCTCCAACAGTAAAAAGAACATAACAAGTATATCTCCAACAGTAAAAGAACATAACAAGTACCCGGTATATCTCCAACAGTAAAAAGAACATAACAAGTATATCTCCAACATAACAAGTATATCTCCAACAGTAAAAAGAACATAACAAGTTTATCTCCAACATAACAAATATATCTCCAACAGTAAAAAGAACATAACAAGTATATCCAACAGTAAAAAGAACATAACAAGTATATCTCCAACAGTAAAAGAATATAACAAGTATATCTCCAACAGTAAAAAGAACATAACAATTATAATATCCAACAGTAAAAAGAACATAAGTATATCTCCAACAGTAAAAGAACATAACAAGTATATCTCCAACAGTAAAAGAACATAACAAGTATATCTCCATCAGTAAAAGAACATAACAAGTATATCTCCAACAGTAAAAGAACATAACAAGTATATCTCCAACAGTAAAAAGAACATAACGAAGTATATCTCCAACAGTAAAAGAACATAACAAGTATATCTCCAACAGTAAAAGAACATAACAAGTATATCTCCAACAGTAAAAGAACATAACAAGTATATCTCCAACAGTAAAAGAACATAACAAGTATATTCCAAATCTCCAACAGTAAAAGAACATAACAAGTATATCTCCAACAGTAAAAAGAACATAACAAGTATATCTCCACAGTAAAAGTAGTATATCTCCAACAGTAAAAGAACATAAGTATATATCCTACAGTAAAAGAACATAACAAGTATATCTCCAACAGTAAAGGAACATAACAAGTATATCTCCAACAGTAAAAGAACATAAGTATATATCCAACAGTAAAAAGAACATAACAAGTATATCTCCAACAGTAAAAAGAACATAACAAGTATATCTCCAACAGTAAAAGAACATAACAAGTATATCTCCATCAGTAAAAGAACATAACAAGTATATCTCCAACAGTAAAAGAACATAAGTATACTGTATATCCAACAGTAAAAGAAACATAACAAGTATATCTCCAACATAACAAGTATATCTCCAACAGTAAAAGAACATAACAAGTATATCTCCAACATAACTACTAGTATATCTCCAATATAACAAGTATATCTCCAACACTAAAATAACATAAGTATACTGTATATCCAACAGTAAAAGAGAACATAACAAGTATATCTCCAACAGTAAAAGAACATAACAAGTATATCTCCAACATAACTAGTATATATCCAATATAACAAGTATATCTCCAACAGTAAAAAGGATACAAAACTGCTCACCACATGAAGGAAACGTAAAAAAAGAGCTAGAGGAAAATATAACCATATAAGTTATATAGAAAAATGTATTTATCAAAGCATCAATATATTCTTCGTATACAATTGTTGTTAAATTCTATCAACATCAAATTAGATATCAAGGGTAATCGAACCTTGATTAATACGAGTCTCTCTCTCTCTCTCTCTCTCTCTCTCTCTCTCTCTCTCATCTCTCTCTCTCTCTTTCTTCTCTCTCTCTCTCTCTCTCTCTCCTTAGAGTTATTTTCAGACATATTCTCGATGAACATGATATAATTCGTAAATTGTTTACATGATATTTTTGTTATTCCAGTCTAAATAGGAAAGTCACTTATAATCTACAAACTAACCTTATAATCTACAAACTAACGTACGATAATCAATGTATGTAAATAATAATGTATTTATATATTCGTATATTTACTATAATAACATAGGCTGTAAAATACCATATTGATCGATCTTGCTATAAGAGAGAGAGAGAGAGAGTTGAGAGATAAATGTCAGTGGGTTAGCAGGACGCTCACCACCCCTCTCTTACTTATTCAACATCACGATCTCTCTCTCTCTCTCTCTCTCTTCTAATTATTTTCATGTACGACAAATTGCCGGAGGGTGGGGAGAGAGCCTTCATCTTTGCTATCCTTTCCTTCCACTTTCTCTTAGGGTTGCTATCTCTATTAGGATTAAGTCCTGGCCACCTCGCAGGGATCGTAAGATCTGTGGAGCCAGTGTATCTATGTAAATCTATGTACATCTCTTAATTTTAATTACTTATACTTCTCTCCCTCCCGCTCCCGCCCTCACTCCATTTTGTTCTCTCTCTCTCTCTCTCTCTCCTCTCTCTCTCTCTCTCTCTCTCTCTCTCTCTCTCTCTCTCTCTCTCTCTCTCTCTTTCTCTCCACACATACATTCCCACAAGCTCAGATTAACACCGTTGCAACTCACTCTCATTCACGCTCCCTCCATCTCTCTCTCACACACTCTTTCTCTCTCACACACACACACACACACACACCCACACATACACACACACACACACACACACATACACAAAAACTCGTATCTAAACCAATATATATGTTTTTCTTTCACTCCAGTAATCAATTGGTATACTTCCCAGTAAAATAAATGTATCAATGTTATGAATAGCTGCAATCTAAATAATTGAGCCTAAATCCCTGACTAGGTCGAATGGGGTCTGGTGGAGTGGTCGTGTTACTGTGCTGGTAACTTAAGCCGGCGCCAGTGACACCACCAAGTTTATCGGCGACATGTATAGGAACCTAGAATTTGTTCCAAATGATTTCATTATTTGGTTAGATATTTGGTACCGTGAAATGGCCTAGCTTCGGACATTTCTGGATAACATTATGTAAGCTACAGTTATGGAAAAATGACTCTGCATTATGGAAGAACACCACAGACATACTTGTTTTTTCCATAACATCATGTATTTATCCCATAACTGTGGTTCATTATATATTCTTTCTAGAGTGTCCGAAGTTATCTCCCCGTCCGGAGTTACGTCATGTTACCGGTATATAATTTATATATTGTCTATGACTGTACTCGATTAGAAACTATAAAATTCAGTAAAAATGGATTGGAAAATTGTAAGATAATAAACTCGAATTTAGTTACTATTTTACTCCGCAACATGCGCCGCTAAAGTGTTTGTGTGATGCCTGCTATGGGTTACTGCCACATGTATCCTGTAGGCATGCTGACTTTGCTTGGGGGTACACGAAAGGGGGAAGGAATGGAAGGGGGGGGGGGGTGAGCTTTAGCCAATATTGACGAAAATGAATGGGATCCTTTCAGGTAGCTACAGTATATACCAAATGAAGAGACTGGTCAAGTAGAGGTAAATTTATATCTATTTACTTGTTCTCCTGATTATCGCAAACACACACACACACACACACAGAAACATACACACACACACTCATACACACACACACACACACAAATACACACACACAGACACAGGCCACACACACACACAAATACACACACACGCACACACACACACACAGACATACACACTCAAAACACACACACACACACACACACAGGTACACACACACACACACAAATACATACACACACAGACACACACACACACAAATACATACACACACAGGTAGACACACAAACAAATACACACACACACACAGGCACACACACACACACACAAATACACACAGGCACACACACACACAACACAGGCACACACACACAGGCGCACATACACACACACACACACACACACATACACACACACACAGGCACACACAAAGAAGTGAAAACAATACCTTCCGTTGACACTTACGGTGAAGCGCAGGATAATTAGACAATGGCCGTACAGTCACGGTCAATAGTTCTGAAATATTATGAAGCCTCGGACTGATTAAACGAACCTCCGAACTGTAAATGTCAGGTAAAACTTTTATAAAGAGATGCAATTCTGCCCGTTACAGTTTTTCTGGTCTCCCTTCAAATTTAGCTTACTGTCAATATTGACACCTGGATGGGAGTAAACATCTTAAAACAGTAGGCTGAATGGGGCCTAATGGACACAAGCCAAAGAGAGAGGGAGAGAAAGAGAAAATAAGCCGAGGTGGGCTCCCTTAATTTATCAGCACAGTAACACGACCACTCCACCAGACCCCATTCGACCTAGTCAGGGATTTAGGCTCAATGATTTAGATTGCAGCTATTGATAACATTGATACATCCAGTATGTGATGAAGGCCACCATTGTACCGCAACTCTGTCTGTAGTCCATTATAACTTGACAAGACATCTTAAGGGGAGGTTTCTAGGGTGTTCCCCAGACCTCCATCAAACACCCCCTTGACCCCCTTTCAAGATAAATATGTACATTTTTCGGTAGAAAAATGTCCAGGCCGAAGGCCAGTTCCTCTTAAAGTACAGGCTCGCTATCGCTCGCCAGGAAAAAAATGACACTTAAATGGCACGAAAGGTTTTAAAATTGCCAGAAATGGGACAAAAGTTCTTAAAATCGCCAAACTAAAGGGGCGAACGTCTTAAAATCTCAAAAGCAAGGAAACTAAACATCAGGGAGAAAGGGGGCAAGAACAAACTCCCTCAAGTGGAAATCTCCCCTGAACTACTAACCTATATAACTATAGCTATACTCTGTTTCTATATAACTATAGCTATACTCTGTTTCTATACAACTATAGCTATACTCTGTTTCTATATAACTATAGCTATACTCTGTTTCTATATAACTATAGCTATACTCTATATAACTATAGCTATACTCTGTTTCTATATAACTATAGCTATACTCTGTTTCTATATAACTATAGATATACTCTGTTTCTATATAACTATAGCTATACTCTGTTTCTATAACTATAGCTATACTCTGTTTCTATATAACTATAGCTATACTCTGTTTCTATATAACTATAGCTATACTCTATATAACTATAGCTATACTCTATATAACTATAGCTATACTCTATATAACTATAGCTATACTCTATATAACTATAGCTATACTCTGCTTCTATATAACTATAGCTATACTCTGTTTCTATATAACTATAGCTATACTCTGTTTCTATATAACTATAGCTATACTCTGTTTCTATATAACTATAGCTATACTCTGTTTCTATATAACTATAGCTATACTCTGTTTCTATATAACTATAGCTATACTCTATATAACTATAGCTATACTCTGTTTCTATATAACTATAGCTATACTCTGTTTCTATATAACTATAGCTATACTCTGTTTCTATATAACTATAGCTATACTCTATATAACTATAGCTATACTCTATATAACTATAGCTATACTCTGTTTCTATATAACTATAGCTATACTCTATATAACTATAGCTATACTCTGTTTCTATATAACTATAGCTATACTCTGTTTCTATATAACTATAGCTATACTCTATATAACTATAGCTATACTCTGTTTCTATATAACTATAGCTATAGTCTGTTTCTATATAACTATAGCTATACTCTATATAACTATAGCTATACTCTGTTTCTATATAACTATAGCTATACTCTGTTTCTATATAACTATAGCTATACTCTGTTTCTATATAACTATAGATATACTCTGTTTCTATAACTATAGCTATACTCTGTTTCTATATAACTATAGCTATACTCTATATAACTATAGCTATACTCTATATAACTATAGCTATACTCTGTTTCTATATAACTATAGCTATACTCTGTTTCTATATAACTATAGCTATACTCTGTTTCTATATAACTATAGCTATACTCTGTTTCTATATAACTATAGCTATACTCTGTTTCTATATAACTATAGCTATACTCTGTTTCTATATAACTATAGCTATACTCTATATAACTATAGCTATACTCTGTTTCTATATAACTATAGCTATACTCTGTTTCTATATAACTATAGCTATACTCTGTTTCTATATAACTATAGCTGTACTCTGTTTCTATATAACTATAGCTATACTCTGTTTCTATATAACTATAGCTATACTCTGTTTCTATATAACTATAGCTATACTCTGTTTCTATATAACTATAGCTATACTCTATATAACTATAGCTATACTCTATAAAACTATAGCTATACTCTATATAACTATAGCTATACTCTGTTTCTATATAACTATAGCTATACTCTGTTTCTATATAACTATAGCTATACTCTGTTTCTATATAACTATAGCTATACTCTATATAACTATAGCTATACTCTGTTTCTATATAACTATAGCTATACTCTGTTTCTATATAACTATAGCTATACTCTGTTTCTATATAACTATAGCTATACTCTGTTTCTATATAACTATAGCTATACTCTATATAACTATAGCTATACTCTATATAACTATAGCTATACTCTGTTTCTATATAACTATAGCTATACTCTGTTTCTATATAACTATAGCTATACTCTGTTTCTATATAACTATAGCTATACTCTGTTTCTATATAACTATAGCTATACTCTGTTTCTATATAACTATAGCTATACTCTATATAACTATAGCTATACTATGTTTCTATATAACTATAGCTATACTCTGTTTCTATATAACTATAGCTATACTCTGTTTCTATATAACTATAGCTATACTCTGTTTCTATATAACTATAGCTATACTCTGTTTCTATATAACTATAGATATACTCTGTTTCTATAACTATAGCTATACTCTGTTTCTATATAACTATAGCTATACTCTATATAACTATAGCTATACTCTATATAACTATAGCTATACTCTGTTTCTATATAACTATAGCTATACTCTGTTTCTATATAACTATAGCTATACTCTGTTTCTATATAACTATAGCTATACTCTGTTTCTATATAACTATAGCTATACTCTGTTTCTATATAACTATAGCTATACTCTATATAACTATAGCTATACTCTGTTTCTATATAACTATAGCTATACTCTGTTTCTATATAACTATAGCTATACTCTGTTTCTATATAACTATAGCTGTACTCTGTTTCTATATAACTATAGCTATACTCTGTTTCTATATAACTATAGCTATACTCTGTTTCTATATAACTATAGCTATACTCTGTTTCTATATAACTATAGCTATACTCTATATAACTATAGCTATACTATATATAACTATAGCTATACTCTGTTTCTATATAACTATAGCTATACTCTGTTTCTATATAACTATAGCTATACTCTGTTTCTATATAACTATAGCTATACTCTATATAACTATAGCTATACTCTGTTTCTATATAACTATAGCTATACTCTGTTTCTATATAACTATAGCTATACTCTGTTTCTATATAACTATAGCTATACTCTGTTTCTATATAACTATAGCTATACTCTGTTTCTATAAAACTATAGCTATACTCTATATAACTATAGCTATACTCTATATAACTATAGCTATACTCTATATAACTATAGCTATACTCTATGTAACTATAGCTATACTCTATATAACTATAGCTATACTCTATATAACTATAGCTATACTATGTTTCTATATAACTATAGCTATACTCTGTTTCTATATAACTATAGCTATACTCTATATAACTATAGCTATACTCTGTTTCTATATAACTATAGCTATACTCTGTTTCTATATAACTATAGCTATACTCTGTTTCTATATAACTATAGCTATACTCTGTTTCTATATAACTATAGCTATACTCTGTTTCTATATAACTATAGCTATACTCTATATAACTATAGCTATACTCTATATAACTATAGCTATACTCTATATAACTATAGCTATACTCTATATAACTATAGCTATACTCTATATAACTATAGCTATACTCTATATAACTATAGCTATACTCTGTTTCTATATAACTATAGCTATACTCTGTTTCTATATAACTATAGCTATACTCTGTTTCTATATAACTATAGCTATACTCTGTTTCTATATAACTATAGCTATACTCTGTTTCTATATAACTATATATATACTCTGTTTCTATAACTATAGCTATACTCTGTTTTTATATAACTATAGCTATACTCTATATAACTATAGCTATACTCTATATAACTATAGCTATACTCTGTTTCTACATAACTATAGCTATACTCTGTTTCTATATAACTATAGCTATACTCTGTTTCTATATAACTATAGCTATACTCTGTTTCTATATAACTATAGCTATACTCTGTTTCTATATAACTATAGCTATACTCTGTTTCTATATAACTATAGCTATACTCTGTTTCTATATAACTATAGCTATACTCTATATAACTATAGCTATACTCTGTTTCTATATAACTATAGCTATACTCTGTTTCTATATAACTATAGCTATACTCTGTTTCTATATAACTATAGCTATACTCTGTTTCTATATAACAATAGCTATACTCTGTTTCTATATAACTATAGCTATACTCTGTTTCTATATAACTATAGCTATACTCTATATAACTATAGCTATACTCTGTTTCTATATAACTATAGCTATACTCTGTTTCTATATAACTATAGCTATACTCTATATAACTATAGCTATACTCTATATAACTATAGCTATACTCTATATAACTATAGCTATACTCTATATAACTATAGCTATACTCTGTTTATATATAACTATAGCTCTACTCTGTTTCTATATAACTATAGATATACTCTGTTTCTATAACTATAGCTATACTCTGTTTCTATATAACTATAGCTATACTCTATATAACTATAGCTATACTCTATATAACTATAGCTATACTCTGTTTCTATATAACTATAGCTATACTCTGTTTCTATATAACTATAGCTATACTGTTTCTATATAACTATAGCTATACTCTGTTTCTATATAACTATAGCTATACTCTGTTTCTATATAACTATAGCTATACTCTATATAACTATAGCTATACTCTGTTTCTATATAACTATAGCTATACTCTGTTTCTATATAACTATAGCTATACTCTGTTTCTATATAACTATAGCTATACTCTGTTTCTATATAACTATATCTATACTCTGTTTCTTCTATATAACTATAGCTATCTCTATATAACTATAGCTATACTCTATATAACTATAGCTATACTCTATATAACTATAGCTATACTCTGTTTCTATATAACTATAGCTATACTCTGTTTCTATATAACTATAGCTATACTCTATATAACTATAGCTATACTCTGTTTCTATATAACTATAGCTATACTCTGTTTCTATATAACTATAGCTATACTCTATATAACTATAGCTATACTCTATATAACTATAGCTATACTCTATATAACTATAGCTATACTCTATATAACTATAGCTATACTCTGTTTCTATATAACTATAGCTATACTCTGTTTCTATATAACTATAGCAATACTCTATATAACTATAGCTATATTCTGTTTCTATATAACTATAGCTATACTCTGTTTCTATATAACTATAGCTATACTCTATATAACTATAGCTATACTCTGTTTCTATATAACTATAGCTATACTCTGTTTCTATATAACTATAGCTATACTCTGTTTCTATATAACTATAGCTATACTCTATATAACTACTCTATATAACTATAGCTATACTCTGTTTCTATATAACTATAGCTATACTCTGTTTCTATATAACTATATCTATACTCTATATAACTATAGCTATACTCTGTTTCTATATAACTATAGCTACACTCTGTTTCTATATAACTATAGCTATACTCTGTTTCTATATAACTATAGCTATACTCTGTTTCTATATAACTATAGCTATACTCTGTTTCTATATAACTATAGCTATACTCTGTTTCTATATAACTATAGCTATACTCTGTTTCTATATAACTATAGCTATACTCTGTTCTATATAACTATAGCTATACTCTGCTTCTATATAACTATAGCTATACTCTGCTTTCTATATAACTATAGCTATACTGTTTCTATATAACTATAGCTATACTCTGTTTCTATATAACTATAGCTATACTCTGTTTCTATATAACTATAGCTATACTCTATATACTATAGCTATACTATGTTTCTATATAACTATAGCTTACTCTGTTTCTATATAACTATAGCTATACTCTGTTTCTATATAACTATAGCTATACTCTGTTTCTATATAACTATAGCTATACTCTATATAACTATAGCTATACTCTACTCTATATAACTATAGCTATACTCTATATAACTATAGCTATACTCTATATAACTATAGCTATACTCTGTTTCTTTTCAGCTGACGATAAATTGAATCACTTAGCAGCTAACTTCTCGATACTAATGGACACAAATGAAACTGCTATGTCTCTACATCATATTAATACAAAGTTCATAAGATTAGCACCATATGTCACTACAAAATCTTAAAAATAACTGAAAAATCTTTATGGGAACTTTGCAATTTACCGTCAGTTGAAAAGAAATAGAGCATAGATGGGCCCTCGGTGTGAAACATGATCCGGATTGAGTCCTACATTGATCACTTCTTCGTTGCAGCATAACCTATCTACCCACCAAATTTAGTGAAAATGAGTTTATAACTTTGTGAGATATCTTGCTTACAGACAAACAGACACGCAGACAAACAAACGGAGGCGAAAACATAACCTCGGTCCAATTTCGTTTGCGGAAGTAAAATTACTAAAATTATCGAGCTAACAAGTCAACTGTTTGGGAAGAGTCGGCCAGAGAATAGAGTGGAAATTATAACCCATGTGTTCTATCTTAATTAATACACTGGCCCAGCAAATTAGTCAAGATTCATTCAGTCAGGCAAGCAATGATTGCCAATTATGTCGGCTTATACTAATCAATTGTCCGAGAAGCCTAGCTCATCAATTGTTCCTACACCCTTCCTCTATGTCAACAGGCAGAGAGAGAGAGAGCGAGTGTGAGTGTGTGTGTGACTATGTGTGTACGTATGGGGTGTGTGTGTGTGTGTAACTATTTGTGTACGTATGTGTGTATGTGTGTGCGTCAGTATTTGTGTATGTACTATGTATGTGTGTGTATGTGTATGCGCGCATGCGTGCCTACTTTGGTCAGATTAAATTAGTCAGTTGACCCTACCTAAATGAGAAATTATTTTAAATATAGCCAATTAAGTTGTAAAATAACCTCATTGATTGCCTACATCTAAATCAGTTCAACTGTCCTTGTTTATATTAGTCAAAATTCCCAATATCAGTCAGCCACATTTTATCCTAATCAGTTAGTTCTCCCAGTCAAAATCAGTCAATAACCCCAATCAAATTCATTGAAAAATCGCAGCATTAATCTGGTAAGCATTCCAGTTGAACTCCGTCCATTTTCTTGTTGAACTCAGCCAAATAGTGTTTCAGCAAACATTCCGTCATGAAGTCAAACAACCCTATAGTATCTAGTGTAGTACAATATTTTAGTCTAACTCAGCCAAATAATTCAGTCTACTACAGTCAAGCATTCCAGTCTATACCAAACACACACTTCAGTCAAACCCAGGATCCTTAAGTAAAACATTGTAGTCAAAATCAGTCTAAAATTCCATTCAAATTCAGTCAAACATAGCAGTAAACATATACCAAACAGTCTAGTAAACTCAGCTAAACGTTTCAAAATATCTCGTCCAAATATCGCACTGTTTTCAACAAAAACTGTCACTCTACCATTTCATTCCAATTCAGTCACACATTAAAATCTCCATCAGATATATTAAAGTCAAAATCAGTCA
>JBAKBP010026785.1:0-31163 GCA_037953745.1 Lithodes maja | reverse complement strand
ATAGGCCACCAGACGACACACAATTCTTGACCAAATTTGAACGAACGTTGTCATCGCTAGACCCTCGGAATGAATCCATCATACTAGGGGATTTTAACCTGTGTTACAAACAACGAAATGATAGGCTTGTACGAGAATATAGGCATATACTGACAATGCACAATCATAAACAACTCATCACAACCCCCACACGTATCTCTGAGAACACTGCCACAATAATAGACCACATAAACTGTAACAGAGAGGACAAAATATCCCAATCAGGGGTTATACAGACTGGGATAAGTGATCACTTCGTCACATATTGCACACGAAAAACCACAAAAATTACCCTAGAGAATCACAAGATTATCAAAACAAGGTCACTCAGAAACTACAATAAAGAAACATTTCTGGACATTTTATGGAATACAGACTGGTCTCCAGTGTTTGGAAGTACAAACGTTAATGACGCATGGGTTGGCTTCAGAACCATCATCACAAACATTCTAGACGAAATAGCTCCTCTGAAAGACATACGAATTAAAGCAAGGTCAGACCCATGGATCAACAATGACATACTACACCATCTGGAACACAGAGACAATCTGTTAAAAAGGCTAGCGAAACATAGACAGGATCAAGGTCTGAAACATGAGTTCAACAGGGCCAGGAATAAACTAAGTAGGAAAATAAAATCAGCGAAAACTAATTATTTTCACAATAAGGCAGAGGAATATCAGAATAACCCAAAGAAACTATGGAGGCACCTAAAAACAACAGGCTACAGCAACAAGACAAGGGATTCGTCTAACACTAATATTGCTCTCACCATTAATGATCAGATTTGCCACGATAAACGACAAATTTCAACCTACTTCAACTCCTTCTTCACCTCCATAGCAAACACACTTGCACAGAACCTACCTCAACCTCTCAATAAATACACGACAACAACGGCCACCTTTCGAAATTTCTACAGAGATAAAGACATACACCCAAACACATTTGGATTGCAAAATGTTACACCAAAATACACTTTTGACGAGCTGTCTAACCTAAATGTACATAAAAGCACAGGACCAGACAAAATTCCTGCCAAATTTCTACGAGATGGAGCCATTGGTATAGCAGGCCCCCTAACTCACATCATCAACTTGTCAATTAACACCAACACTGTACCTGCTGAACTGAAGGAAGCTATTGTAACCCCTCTATTCAAGAAAGGAAATAAACTAGAAGTTGGTAACTACAGACCAGTTAGCATATTATGTATTGTATCTAAAATCCTTGAAAGAGCGGTATACACCCAAATTGAACACTACCTCAAACAAAATGATCTATTCTATAAGTTTCAATCAGGTTTCAGATGCATGTACTCGACAGACTCCTGTCTCATCCACTTAACGGATCACATTCGTAAAGAAATGTCTAAAGGTAACTACACCGGTATGGTTCTTCTTGATCTACAAAAAGCGTTTGACACAGTAGACCATGATATCCTATGTAATAAACTACAAGCAATGGGCATAGGATCTGTGAACTGGTTTAAATCTTATCTTAGTGGTAGAACCCAAAGAGTCAAAATTGATGATAATATATCTGATCCTATGCCAATTAACTGTGGGGTCCCGCAGGGAAGCATCCTTGGTCCCTTACTCTTTCTCTGTTATGTGAACGACATGGAACTGAGCGTCTCATGTAAATTATTACTGTATGCAGACGACAGCGTGCTCCTGGTTTCAGGAAAAGACCCAATAAGTATTGCCGCTTCACTTTCCAAAGAACTAGAAGCATGTAGTGAATGGCTAGTGGACAATAGACTATCTCTTCACCTGGGCAAGACGGAAGCCATCTTATGTGGAACAAAACGCAAACTGAAAGACATTGTGGGCTTCTCGGTCAACTGTAATGATATTCCTATAACAACAGTGTCACAAGTTAAATATCTCGGACTAAAACTGGACGCGAGTTTGTCAGGTGAAACAATTTTGGAATCTATCCTGAGTAAGTGTAGAGCACGTATAAAATACCTGTATAGACAGGTGGGATGCTTGCCCGCGGCGACCAAAAAGACCCTCTGCCAAGCGCTTGTTCAATGTCATTTTGACTATTCTGTGTCATCCTGGTACTCTGCATCATCTAAATCAGCACAGCACAAACTTCAGGTCACTCAAAATAAAATGGTTAGGTTCATGCTGAACCTAGGACCCAGATCACATGTTGGCCAGGAACAACTTCAGTCACTAGGTATGCTCAATGTCGCTGACAGGGCCAAACAAATCAGGCTCACTAATGCCTTCAAAATTTTCTATGCCAGATCTCCAGAGTACCTAAAGAATGATTTTGTTAAAGCAAATGAGAGGAGTGGACATAATACAAGAAACAGGATGTTTAATTTTAAGGTCCCGAGAATCCAAGGACAGGGTAAGCAAACATTCTTCTTCACCGCCATCAAAGACTGGAACGACTTACCCCAGTCAGTCCGTGAAAAGAGAACACTGTATTCCTTCAGACGTAGCCTGAAGGAACACCTGAACCGGACAGCTGCGAGAAGGGAGCACCAAGCTTATGTCTACTACTAAATGCGACATAAGAGATAGACAAACCAAACTGAAATGATTACTGATTACGGATTACTGATATTTACTATAGGATGTAAGGTATCTTAAAATAACCCCCTAGAAATACTTTTTCTAAAGTATCCATTTCTTTATCCTCCCCTTTTTTTCCCAGCTAACCTAATCCCACAAGGACCCCAATGGAAATACGCCTAACGGCCTTATTGGGCTATCCTTAGTTGGAATTATGCAAGGCTAGTACATGTCATATTTGTAACAAACTATGTGGTACCAACTCTGTAAATTGCTAACTGAATAAATTATTATTAATGATCTGTGGGGATCATTAGGGTTAACACTATCTCAAGTAACCCTCATACTTCCATATACTCCTCCTAATCTGCATAAATTCGTCTATTAATAACCCTAATAAACTGTCAGAAAGCGTTATTATCCTTGAGGGGTTAAAATAATATACTATAACTATCGCTTGAGGGGTTAAAATAATATACTATAACTATCGCTTTCACTTTATGAGGACGGAATTTTCATTGTATTCTGTACTCAATATTGTTTAACCCTTTCAAGATCTGATAACGCATTCCTCTTCTGTTTCCTGGCTGGTATTAAACGATATTACTCAGCTTAGGAAGGATATGTGGAAGTAAGAGGGTTAGTTGATATAATCTTTACCTTTATCGTTCGTTTAGATCTTTCGTAAACTGTTCAATTTTTTTTAATCTATCTATCTGTTGCCTGATGCCGTGATCCCCGAAGGGGTGGCCATGAACGAACCGCCCCTATGCCTTCTGTCCCCAGTCAGTCGACGCCCCTCCTCCCAACCAGCACCGCCTTCAACTGTATACTTCCTCACTTCATCCTTCCACCTATTCTTTCGTGCACCCTCTTAGTCATTCTCTCGCTTTCCATACGTTCCATATGGCCGAACCATCTCAAGTTGTTCCTTTTCACACTTTCCAGCACATCTACCTCCACACCACACCTCCTTCTTACTACCTCATTCGTCTGTATATCCCTCTATGTAACTCCGTGCGCACTTTTCAAGTAGCTCATTTCCACCGCTCTCACTCTTGTTTAACCCTTCCTGTCCAGTTGTCATTTTAAAATGACACCGCGGCAGATGGGCAGGAGCCCGGGTGTCATTTTAGAATCCGTAAGCTTGAAAGCCTATTAAGCGTGTTTTGAAAGTCGTGCGTCCGTCCGACGCATGTAAACAAAGCCTGTCCTTGCAACACCGCACCTCCGAAAACAAGGAGACGTCGGATCAATGTTGTTGAGTATGCTATGACGAGTTTAGTGTCTGCAAATGTCCGATATTGCTAACATCGGATTGAATCTCTCTCCACGGAAATCGTTATCACAACTGAATCTGTTGACCTAGAGAGCTCTACTTAACCCGGGAGCTGCGGGAAGACTCTTAAGAGTTCCCCCGGCGGACTGCGGGAAGACTCTCCTGAGTAAGTAAAATTAAAAATCAACTTTTGACATCAAATTTTTTTTTTTTTTTTTATTTTCATTTTTTTTTTTTTTTTTTTTTTTTGGCCCCTGGGCCATGCAAAATCTCAGTCCTCTACCTCCCCTCCTTCCCCACTTTCCTCCTATCCCTCAGTTATCACCTATTTTCCCTATTATTCCCTTATTCTGAGGTATATTTTCGTGCTAACATTAGCGAGTTGCAAGCAGGGTGTTGTCATCACTGATGGCAATCGAGTGCAAGAGAGAGAGAGAGAGTATCGATCGACTGTGTCGCAGTGGCCTTGGGGAAAATTGGCGGGAAGGTAGCTTGCCTCACCCATACATTATACAACTCGCGGGCTATATCTCCGATTTTGACCATCCAAACGCTGTTTTCACTCGTTTTATTGTTGTTTCAGGTTAATACCTTTATAATCAACCCATAATAGGTGCATATGGATAATTATTAATGCTATTAATGGTACAATGAATATTTTAGTGACGGAAACACCTCAAATACGTCAGCACAGGGGGAGGTTTTCAATTACCCCCGTGCGCACTTCAGAGGTTAATGCCAGTTTACAGATATGAAAGAGGACTACCTTTTGAGACGTATGCGACGTCTCTAGTAGTCAAAATAACAAAGATACGGCTAGCCTATTACAACGTTCTTCGGCCAGATCGCCCGGATCTCAATAATGTCCTTAGGATGGCGAGCCCGGGCAAGAAGGGTTAATAAGGGCTAGAATATAATATAAACATTCATCATAATCTTCAGAGGGTTTACTTACGTGCCTTGCGTGCCTTAGCAGGTGATTTGTGAGTAATTAATGGAATTATAAGACAGTGTTATGTATCTGCCACATAATCTTACCAAGTTATCATTATTAATAACTAGGTGGTATTGACACGTTGTTATAGCAAAGTAATTAACGGCATATTTACACTTAAGTTTGTTTTCTTTTCTGAACACCCTTCTCCCTCATTTATTGACCCATTTATTTTGAAATTTTAAGGTGTTCGCTCCATTAGTTTGGCGAGTGTAGGAACTTTCGGCCCATTTCTGTCCATTTTAAAGGTTTTCGTGCAATGTATGTGTTATTTTTTTCCTGGCGAACGATAGCGAGCGTGTAATTTAGGAGGAAGCGGCCTATGGCCGGGACATTTTTCTAACGAACAATGTACGCATTTATCTCGAAAGGGAGTCTTGGGGGTATACATATATGTTTTGGTTTGGTTGAGGTCTAGGGAGGAAACTAAATACC
This sequence comes from Lithodes maja, assembly GCA_037953745.1. Taxonomy (NCBI): domain Eukaryota; kingdom Metazoa; phylum Arthropoda; class Malacostraca; order Decapoda; family Lithodidae; genus Lithodes; species Lithodes maja. The sequence continues at coordinate 25,882 of JBAKBP010026785.1, read as the reverse complement.
TACCCTGAAGATGAGGACAAGTACATTTCCTACCAGTTTAAAACCAATTGACAATAGTTATCATTATATTGTTTGACTCGGTCCTCTCAATCTATCTGGGAATTAACTAACCTTGTGAATCACACAATTCCTTCCTCAACTGAAAATAATGGTCTACTGATAAGCATAGTAAAGGAAGCAAAACATCGTCGTATAATGAATTGCATCAGATCCCCCCCCCCCTCCCCTCCCCTCTTTCTCCTCAATCACCATTCTCTCCCCTTAAGCTGCCATGGATAGTTGTTGTTGTTGTTGTTGTTGTTGTTTAACGTAAGCTACCGAAGCCTCCCAACAGGGTTCAGAAACAATAGTAAAGATTGAATCCACACAAATAAACAAAAGGCACTGGAGAAAACCAACGGCAACTCAGAAAATATATAAAAAAACGGGCAAAGGTAGACAGACCAGAAGGAACAATTTGGTACTTGAGTAGGATGACTAAATTAGTAAAACAAAAAGTTACAAATATCAAAATATAAAATTGTTATTCAAAACCAAGTCAATTAATTTATTATAAGAAACAAGCATTTGAAATGTAATTCCTGCTGCCGAAATATAAAACAAACATAAGTCTAGATTTAAAAGTAGAAACATTATCTGACTGCACAATCTAATTAGGTAAATCATTACATAACACACCTAGAAACAGAAGTCGTTGTTGTTGTTGGTAAGGGGGAGGTAGTGGCTTTTTCTGGACCCCCTTCTCCCTCATGATTAGTCTCATTAGTTTTGACATTTTACGACGATTGTTCCATTAGTTTGGCGAATTTAAGACCTTTCGCCCAATTTATTGGTCTACATTAAGACCATTCGTGTCATGTAGGTGCCAATTGTTTCCTGGTGAGCGGCAGCGAGCCTGTAATTTTAGAGAATCAGCCTTTGGCCTGGACATTTTTCTACCGACAAATTTACACATTTATCTCGAAGAGGGGTCTTGTGGGTGTTTTTGGCTTAAGTTTGATGAAGGTTTAGGGAACAAACTATAATAATTATAGAAATACACATAAATAAGCAAATATACACTGGCTCGGGCCAGGTGTTAAAAGAGAAGGTTTCAAAATATGTCACCAAGGAAACCAAAACATATATATATATATATATATATATATATAGTTATATAGATACACCAACAAACATAAATATATAATTATATAGATACACCAACAAACATAAATATATAATTATATAGATACACCAACAAACATAAATATATAATTATATAGATACACCAACAAACATAAATATATAATTATATAGATACACCAACAAACATAAATATATAATTATATAGATACACCAACAAACATAAATATATAATTATATAGATACACCAACAAACATAAATATATAATTATATAGATACACCAACAAACATAAATATATAATTATATAGATACATCAACAAACATAAATATATAATTATATAGATACACCAACAAACATAAATATATAATTATATAGATACACCAACAAACATAAATATATAATTATATAGATACACCAACAAACATAAATATATAATTATATAGATACACCAACAAACATAAATATATAATTATATAGATACACCAACAAACATAAATATATAATTATATAGATACACCAACAAACATAAATATATAATTATATAGATACACCAACAAACATAAATATATAATTATATAGATACACCAACAAACATAAATATTATAATTATATAGATACACCAACAAACATAAATATATAATTATATAGATACACCAACAAACATAAATATATAATTATATAGATACACCAACAAACATAAATATATAATTATATAGATACACCAACAAACATAAATATTATAATTATATAGATACACCAACAAACATAAATATTATAATTATATAGATACACCAACAAACATAAATATATAATTATATAGATACACCAACAAACATAAATATATAATTATATAGATACACCAACAAACATAAATATTATAATTATATAGATACACCAACAAACATAAATATTATAATTATATAGATACACCAACAAACATAAATATTATAATTATATAGATACACCAACAAACATAAATATTATAATTATATAGATACAACAACAAACAAACCCTACCCCCTTAAGATCTTGTTCAGGCGTCATCACGTTCTTTGTCACCAGGCCGGAAACACACATACATACTGTACATACATACATGTACACACACAAGCACACACACATACAGACATACAAACATGCACAAACACAGACAAATAGGCACACACACACAAACATATACACATACATACACACACATACATACAAATACGCACATACCCACATATACAAATGCACACACTCACACACATACACTCACTCTCTCTCGTTGTTTATACATGTGGTAGACCAAAGCAGCATTTCCTTACACTGACGTCTCTCACTGTTTTAATTGGTTACATTATGCATACAAAGGATTACAACTAACTTGGAAGGCAGTTAAGGGGGAGGTAGTTGCTTTTGTTGGAACCACTTCTCCCTCATGTTTAGCATAATAATTTTGAGATTTTAAGACGTGTGTTCCGTTAATTTGGCGATTTTGAGACCTTTCGTGCCATTTAGGTGTACTTTTAGAAGGAACCTGGCCGGAACATTTGTTTTACCGAAAAATTTACAAGTTTATCTTGAAAGGGGATTTAGGGGATATATTTGTTAAGCTTGGTGGAGGTCTAGCGAGGAAACTAAACAATATATTAGTAAATAAATATATAGACCAAAAAGCAAGCACTAGGCCTACCCCTTTAAAGAAAGAACAGTCTGTTACAATAATATAACTATTCCCTAATTGAATATATTGCATGATGTTTCCACTTTATCTTTTATATGAGAGGGAACTGCCGCAAAGCTGAGACGTTCGCTAGAGACCGGGTTCATTTGTCATCTATTGATTATTATTAGTTTGTGTTAACACATGTATTATTGGTAAGGTTATGGAGAATATGTAAATGTGTTGGTCTTACTACTGTCTAATAATTGTTAGCGCTTAACCCCTAGAGGATTGTGGGGTGTTTTGACAGTTTGTTCTGGCTCTCATTAGACGATTAAATACAGTGTTGGAAGGCCCTCTAGCATTCAAAGGGGTTATCTCAATGATCCCTCCGACTTCCACTGTCTAAAATCGTCTAATATCAGCCAGGATTAACTGACATCACGCATCATGATCCTCAAGGGGTAAAGCTGTCCTTATTACAGTGTCAACTCTCTCAAATCTGTCCTCTTCCTTGTTTGATGGCTGCAACTTGACAATGTTTATGTTCTTTTAGAAAGGTTTCAATGCTCAAAGGAATCATTATCATTATTATTTCGTTCAGTATTGTGGTGAGGGCTGGTCCTATCCAGAGTGAGGTTTCCCATCATCTACCCAATCTTAGCCGATTTTATCTGTTGTGTTAACTGTCCTTCTTTTCCTTCTGATGCCAGGTGGCTAGGAATCCTGCTCCTCTTATAAAATTCACCGACTACACGAGACAAAGTAAGGGGCAATGGAATGCGAAAGTGGTCCCAGATCCTAAGAATTGGATCTATACATGTTGTTTGTGTTCGAGTTCTGTCTCGAGTCAGCCACCCCCAGTTATGTGCCTCAGAATAGACATACATACTCTACATACTATACCATTACGTTCACAGAAGTATACAGTAATAGACATACATACTGTACATACTATACCATTACGTTCACAGAAGTATACAGTATATAATGTAGACTAACACTAGATGCATTTATTCAGCTTAGTAAGGATGCTACACTTCCAAAATATTAGCCACATAATTATAACGGCAATGTATTTGGCTGAGGTACTTATCATATTGTTAAACTTTAGTTTATAAATATGTATTCCAATATTGATCATCTGTAGGGTATTTAGAAATAATATGGGCAGTCAAAAAAGAAACCATATCTTACAATGGATCTCTCTCTCTCTCTTTTTATTATAATTTTGAGATAATGATATACATATTTCTTAACCCTCTCTGACATATGACGCGATTTTGAGCCTATTAGGGAAACTTTAAAGCCTTTGTTTCCATCAATGGTATTTAGAAACCTTTAGTTTAGTTACTTCAACCTCTGCAGTTGTCTTTGAGTTAGCTGTGGGCAGAAAACTAATTTCGGAGAGGTAATTATAAGAGTGAGAGAACTCTATTTCTTATTGCTAATCTGGCACTCTCTGCGTCATATGTGCGTGAAAGGGTTAATATCACGGTTATGGTATAATTGTGGTCATTCATAGACCGATTTAATATTTTGAATATTTTAGCAATAATTGTAATATCATTTTATAATGGTATTAAAAGACTGTAGCCTCGCCTCTCTCTCATCGTTGGTGTACACAAGTGTTCCAGAATTGATAGCAACGTATGCTTTACTCCATTGATAGCAACGTATGCTTTACTCCATTGATAGCAACGTATGCTTTACTCCATTGATAGCAACGTATGCTTTACTCCATTGATAGCAACGTATGCTTTACTCCATTGATAGCAACGTATGCTTTACTCCATTGATAGCAACGTATGCTTTACTCCATTGATAGCAACGTATGCTTTACTCCATTGATAGCAACGTATGCTTTACTCCATTGATAGCAATGTATGCTTTACTCCATTGATAGCAACGTATGCTTTACTCCATTGATAGCAACGTATGCTTTACTCCATTGATAGCAACGTATGCTTTACTCCATTGATAGCAACGTATGCTTTACTCCATTGATAGCAACGTATGCTTTACTCCATTGATAGCAACGTATGCTTTACTCCATTGATAGCAACGTATGCTTTACTCCATTGATAGCAACGTATGCTTTACTCCATTGATAGCAACGTATGCTTTACTCCATTGATAGCAACGTATGCTTTACTCCATTGATAGCAACGTATGCTTTACTCCATTGATAGCAACGTATGCTTTACTCCATTGATAGCAACGTATGCTTTACTCCATTGATAGCAACGTATGCTTTACTCCATTGATAGCAACGTATGCTTTACTCCATTGATAGCAACGTATGCTTTACTCCATTGATAGCAACGTATGCTTTACTCCATTGATAGCAACGTATGCTTTACTCCATTGATAGCAACGTATGCTTTACTCCATTGATAGCAACGTATGCTTTACTCCATTGATAGCAACGTATGCTTTACTCCATTGATAGCAACGTATGCTTTACTCCATTGATAGCAACGTATGCTTTACTCCATTGATAGCAACGTATGCTTTACTCCATTGATAGCAACGTATGCTTTACTCCATTGATAGCAACGTATGCTTTACTCCATTGATAGCAACGTATGCTTTACTCCATTGATAGCAACGTATGCTTTACTCCATTGATAGCAACGTATGCTTTACTCCATTGATAGCAACGTATGCTTTACTCCATTGATAGCAACGTATGCTTTACTCCATTGATAGCAACGTATGCTTTACTCCATTGATAGCAACGTATGCTTTACTCCATTGATAGCAACGTATGCTTTACTCCATTGATAGCAACGTATGCTTTACTCCATTGATAGCAACGTATGCTTTACTCCATTGATAGCAACGTATGCTTTACTCCATTGATAGCAACGTATGCTTTACTCCATTGATAGCAACGTATGCTTTACTCCATTGATAGCAACGTATGCTTTACTCCATTGATAGCAACGTATGCTTTACTCCATTGATAGCAACGTATGCTTTACTCCATTGATAGCAACGTATGCTTTACTCCATTGATAGCAACGTATGCTTTACTCCATTGATAGCAACGTATGCTTTACTCCATTGATAGCAACGTATGCTTTACTCCATTGATAGCAACGTATGCTTTACTCCATTGATAGCAACGTATGCTTTACTCCATTGATAGCAACGTATGCTTTACTCCATTGATAGCAACGTATGCTTTACTCCATTGATAGCAACGTATGCTTTACTCCATTGATAGCAACGTATGCTTTACTCCATTGATAGCAACGTATGCTTTACTCCATTGATAGCAACGTATGCTTTACTCCATTGATAGCAACGTATGCTTTACTCCATTGATAGCAACGTATGCTTTACTCCATTGATAGCAACGTATGCTTTACTCCATTGATAGCAACGTATGCTTTACTCCATTGATAGCAACGTATGCTTTACTCCATTGATAGCAACGTATGCTTTACTCCATTGATAGCAACGTATGCTTTACTCCATTGATAGCAACGTATGCTTTACTCCATTGATAGCAACGTATGCTTTACTCCATTGATAGCAACGTATGCTTTACTCCATTGATAGCAACGTATGCTTTACTCCATTGATAGCAACGTATGCTTTACTCCATTGATAGCAACGTATGCTTTACTCCATTGATAGCAACGTATGCTTTACTCCATTGATAGCAACGTATGCTTTACTCCATTGATAGCAACGTATGCTTTACTCCATTGATAGCAACGTATGCTTTACTCCATTGATAGCAACGTATGCTTTACTCCATTGATAGCAACGTATGCTTTACTCCATTGATAGCAACGTATGCTTTACTCCATTGATAGCAACGTATGCTTTACTCCATTGATAGCAACGTATGCTTTACTCCATTGATAGCAACGTATGCTTTACTCCATTGATAGCAACGTATGCTTTACTCCATTGATAGCAACGTATGCTTTACTCCATTGATAGCAACGTATGCTTTACTCCATTGATAGCAACGTATGCTTTACTCCATTGATAGCAACGTATGCTTTACTCCATTGATAGCAACGTATGCTTTACTCCATTGATAGCAACGTATGCTTTACTCCATTGATAGCAACGTATGCTTTACTCCATTGATAGCAACGTATGCTTTACTCCATTGATAGCAACGTATGCTTTACTCCATTGATAGCAACGTATGCTTTACTCCATTGATAGCAACGTATGCTTTACTCCATTGATAGCAACGTATGCTTTACTCCATTGATAGCAACGTATGCTTTACTCCATTGATAGCAACGTATGCTTTACTCCATTGATAGCAACGTATGCTTTACTCCATTGATAGCAACGTATGCTTTACTCCATTGATAGCAACGTATGCTTTACTCCATTGATAGCAACGTATGCTTTACTCCATTGATAGCAACGTATGCTTTACTCCATTGATAGCAACGTATGCTTTACTCCATTGATAGCAACGTATGCTTTACTCCATTGATAGCAACGTATGCTTTACTCCATTGATAGCAACGTATGCTTTACTCCATTGATAGCAACGTATGCTTTACTCCATTGATAGCAACGTATGCTTTACTCCATTGATAGCAACGTATGCTTTACTCCATTGATAGCAACGTATGCTTTACTCCATTGATAGCAACGTATGCTTTACTCCATTGATAGCAACGTATGCTTTACTCCATTGATAGCAACGTATGCTTTACTCCATTGATAGCAACGTATGCTTTACTCCATTGATAGCAACGTATGCTTTACTCCATTGATAGCAACGTATGCTTTACTCCATTGATAGCAACGTATGCTTTACTCCATTGATAGCAACGTATGCTTTACTCCATTGATAGCAACGTATGCTTTACTCCATTGATAGCAACGTATGCTTTACTCCATTGATAGCAACGTATGCTTTACTCCATTGATAGCAACGTATGCTTTACTCCATTGATAGCAACGTATGCTTTACTCCATTGATAGCAACGTATGCTTTACTCCATTGATAGCAACGTATGCTTTACTCCATTGATAGCAACGTATGCTTTACTCTATTGATAGCAACGTATGCTTTACTCCATTGATAGCAACGTATGCTTTACTCCATTGATAGCAACGTATGCTTTACTCCATTGATAGCAACGTATGCTTTACTCCATTGATAGCAACGTATGCTTTACTCCATTGATAGCAACGTATGCTTTACTCCATTGATAGCAACGTATGCTTTACTCCATTGATAGCAACGTATGCTTTACTCCATTGATAGCAACGTATGCTTTACTCCATTGATAGCAACGTATGCTTTACTCCATTGATAGCAACGTATGCTTTACTCCATTCACGCCATACATTTGCAAAGTATTTTTAAGGGGATTTGTTTTAATATACTGTATATAATTATGTTGTATTTATTTATTATTTTGATTTGTTTCCCCCCTAGACCTCCAACAATCTCGGAAGAAAACAAGACCCTCCCTGGAGATAAAGTTGTGCATTTATAACAAGAAAAAAACCCCGGCCGAAGGCCGATTTCTTCTATTGACATATCGTTTTAGCTACCAAAATGGGACGAATGGTATTAACCCATTCAATTCATACGATCTCAATTATTCCTGTTATCAACCATAAATCTTTCCTATACTTTAAGAAATCATGTATATGTAGCTGAAATCAAATACAGGAGACGTCACCGGTACTGTAAGGGTTAAAATCTTAACACTAATGGAGCAAAAGTCTTAAATTTTCCAGAAGATAGGGGGTAAATCTTTCTTATGTTCTTTACACCAACCAACTTTACTTCTAAACGCAATGAATGAAATCAACAAATCCATGTGGCAGTCCGGGGATTCGAACCCAGGACGCTCACACCGAAAATCAGTGCACTTATGCACTACGCCACGAATACAATATGAGGGAGAAGGGGCAATAGAAATCCTCCCTAAATACAATCTTTGAACCCACCTCAACAAATAAGGTCTTCAAAAATATCGCATTAATAAATTAGGAATTCAGTTGTCCATTATCTGCCCACATTTAAACTTCTTGAGTATTATGACGCATTTTGGCAGTATATCATGGCTATCATTCGAAGATTTTATTCAGTTTAGGAAGGACTTGTGGAAGTCAGAGGGATGACTGAAATAGCGTTTACCCCTTCAACTGCTAGAGGGCCTTCCCAAGCTGAATATAATCGTCTGGTGATAGCCATAATAAAGTGTCACAACCCGTCATCATGATATTCAAGGGGTTAATGATATTCCTTCAGTGTTAATATTTAATAACTGAAGACAACCTGGTTAACTGTCATATCCTGTTTTTTTTCTGGGCCCCTTCTCCCTAGCGACCATCGTACGATAACTTTCACTTTAAAGTTTACTAGTAACGAACCAAATAGTAGCATCGAAAAAGTCCCTAATTTCAAGAAAGCAAACTTCCATAAACTTAGAGCTATGTTTAAAGAAACTGACTGGAGCTTTTTAATTCACAATAATGACATAAATACATCTTGGAAGTTATTCGAAGCCACTTACCTAAAAGCAGTGCAAGACTGCATACCATCGAAAATACGGCGTCCAGGCCATAATAATAAGCCCAAATGGTGGAATAAAGATATTTCAAACTGCCTGCTTGCTAAAAAATTTGCTAATGATAGAATTAAAATCCTCACAAAATGACGAAGAACGGCTGAAATTTGTAGAGCTACGACGCAAAGCCAAAAAGTTAATTAAGCAAAGTAAAAAGACCTTAGAGTTACATATTGTGAATCAAAGTAAAACAAACCCGAAAGAATTCTATAGTTATATCAGAAAGAAAAAAGTAGTTACTTCAACTGTTGGACCGTTAGTCGATGAAAATGGAGAATACACCAAAGACGAAGTACAAATGAGTAATGCCCTCAATACCTTCTTTGCATCAGTTTTTACAACAGAAGACCTCAGTGATATCCCTACACCATCGCCGATTCAGATTGATAATTCAGATGTTCTAAGCAATATCACCGTTACAGAGAGAGAAGTATTGAATTGTTTAGATAAACTCAAGGTAAATAAAACGCCTGGACCTGATAAAATCTCGCCTAGAGTTCTAAAGGAAGCTAAGGATGAGCTCTCCAAACCACTGACATTACTATTCAATAAATCCTTGCAGTCTGGAACTATGCCCGATCAGTGGAAGCTAGCCAACGTAACACCGATATTAAAAAAAGGCAGCAAATCCCTACCCAGTAACTATCGTCCAATTAGCTTAACCTCAGTTGTATGTAAAATGCTAGAAACGGTCATACGAGACAGACTCGTAAATTACTTAGAGGAAAATAACATACTTAAAGATACTCAACACGGCTTTCGTAAAAAACGTTCCTGTTTAACAAACCTCTTAGACTTCTTCCACGATATCCTCAACCTCTACGATGAGAGTAAAGCTGTAGATATTATATACCTTGATTTTCAAAAGGCCTTTGACAAAGTTCCCCACAAACGTTTACTGCTAAAACTAAAAGCGCATGGAATACAAGACGGTGTGTTGAAATGGATAGAAAATTGGCTCAGCGACAGAAAGCAAAGAGTAGTCATAAACGGTAAGGCATCTAAATGGACCAATGTAAGTAGCGGGGTACCCCAGGGATATGTACTTGCCAAATACAGGAGTCGTTATGAGGTCGGCAGTGATCCAGTAGTTTGCCAGAGCGTGCTTCCTGATATGTGTCATCAGCATTGTGAGTGCCAAGAACACATATAGTTCTGCCACAGTGACAGCTCTCCATGCCACCATCTTGGCACTGGTCTTCCTCTCAAGAAAGTTGGCACAGATGTCATGATGGTTGTCGGTCTCCTCGACGAGGTATTCCATGACTTCATTGTCATAGAAGCCACAGGAAAGTTCACTGGGGGTAGCATCTGGGCCACAGGGATATGTTGGTGACACCCCAGAACCCATCTGTACCTCGTCAAAGGCAGGACAATCTGGCTCAAAATCAGCCCCATCTGTCCACACAAACAAGTCGGATGCTGATGCTGGAGCACGTGCAGGTGCAGCAGGCACATGCCCTGGACGCCCTAGCACATGCCCTTGGCCACGCGGACGCCCTGCATGCCCACGCCCACGCCCACGCCAAGGGGCAGCGGCGTCGGCAGGCTGACCACGCCCACGACCTCGCCCTCTAACTCGTCTTGTCGGGACTTCCTCTTCCTCTTCCTCTTCCTCCTCAGGCGACGTCAGGTCATCTGGGGAAATGTTGGGGTCGTCAGCATCCTCTTCAGGAGACAATTCTGGTGAAGAAGTGACCGGGCGTCGGCGGCGTGGGGCGCGGGAGGCTGCGGGAGGTTCAACAATGAGAGCCTTTGCCTCGGGAGTTGGGCTCCTTTTGCAATGAGCCGAGGGCTTCTTCGCATCAAGTAATGCTCTGCAGTGTGTTGAGGGCTGTGGCACACTACTAATATCACTTATAGAGGCCCTTTGGTCATCCTGAGGGAGAGATGAAGCCGAGGGTTGTGGGTGACCCACGCGGCGTCCCGGGTCAAGGCGTCGGGACAAAGGAATGCGGGTGGTTGCTAGACCCTGGTCGGCGTCACTATCACTGTCTTCCGCTTCCCTAGCCTTTTCTGCTGCTGCCCTGCGTGCTTTTTTAGCTGCACTTTTCATCAAAGTTTGTTTATAAAAATATTTGCCCACTTTCAAGGGCGTACGGGCAGGCAAATGGGAAGGTCCTGGGCTAGGGCTAGGCCTAGGCTGACCTAACAAAGATGGCGAGGGGGTAGGCCTAGGTGCTAGCACACTTGGTAGTTCAATAGCACCTTCCTGAAACACTTCCACATCAGGATCATCACTACTGTCTCCCCCCTCAAATAAATCTACATTATCGTCGTCTCCAAAGCCAACGAAATCGTCATCTTAGCTTTCACTTATAAATTGCTCTTTGTCCACCAAGCTTTCACCACTGCTCTCTTCAATATCAAAAAGTTCTCGCAGTATAGCACTATCACTTAACAAACGCTTAACTTTCTTTCGTTGAGCTTTCTTCTCGGTTGCAACAGGCGTCGAAGTTGCGAGCGGGGTAGCAGTGGGATGCGCGGGAGGTTGCACCGAATCGGACGCGTCGGAATTCATTTTTTCACTATAACTCGCTATGGCGGCCACGTAGGAACTGATAACGGTAGTAGTTGAGGCTTGGTGGCACGGCGATCGCCCCTACAACATATATATTTGGCCGTGTGCTATTCAAAGCTTTTGGCGCTGCCGACTGGGAGGCTCTTCGGCAGTACTTCTTTGATTTCCCATGGAATGATTTCTGCTTCCATGGCCGAGGACCCTCGGAGAGTGCTGAACGCATTACCGAGGTAATCCTATCGGGCATGGAAGCATACATTCCATTCTCTTTCTCTCAGACTAATGCTAAAAAATCTTGGTTTACTCACGCCTGTTCTACTGCTGTCCGCAATAAGGAGGAAGCATTCAAACGGTACCGACGCCTTAAAACTCAAGACTCTCATTCTTCATATGTTTCTGCCCGGAATCCAGCCAAATCTGTTCTTCGACTTGCCAAACACTCTTTCATCAATAATAAATGCACTGAACTATCCAACTCTAGCTCTTCCCAAGGTTTCTGGCATCTAGCCAAAAACCTCTCCAACAATTTCTCTTCCTCGTCTTTCCCTCCCCTTTCCCACTCTGATGGCACTACCATCACTTCTTCCTCTGACAAAGCTAAACTCTTCGCTCAAACTTTTGCTAGAAACTCCACCTTGGATGATTCCGGTGCTATTCCTCCCTCTCCACCCTCCTCTCTCTTACTTATGCCTAATATCCTAATCTCTCCTAAAGATGTACTTTCTACCCTCTCTGGGCTTAACACTAATAAGGCGTAAGGTCCGGACGGTGTTCCTCCTGTTGTTCTCAAAAACTGTGCTTCCGTGCTGACTCCCTGCCTAGGCAAACTCTTTCGTCTCTGTCTATCCTCTAACGTCTTCCCTTCATGCTGGAAGTTTGCTCACATTCAACCTGTCCCAAAGAAGGGTGACCGCTCTCAACCCTCCAACTATCGTCCAATTGCTCTTATCTCTTGTCTTTCTAAAGTTTTTGAAACTATTCTTGCTTCCAAATTTCTTAAGCATTTTTCTTCTCATAATCTGCTCTCAGATCGCCAGTATGGCTTCCTTAAGGGTCGCTCTACTGGTGATCTTCTTTCATATCTTACTAACTCTTGGTCATCCTCCTTTCGGGACTTCGGTGAGACTTTTTCTATTGCACTAGACATATCGAAAGCCTTCGATAGAGTCTGGCATAAATCTTTAATTTCTAAACTACCCTCCTTCGGTTTCTATCCCTCCATCTGTGCCTTTGTCTCTAATTTCCTTTCCGGCCGTTCCATAGCTGCGGTTGTGGACGGCCATTGTTCACTTCCTCACCCTATAAACTCCGGTGTTCCTCAGGGCTCTGTCCTATCTCCTATTCTCTTTCTAATTTTTATAAATGATCTCCTTAACTGTACCTTAATTCCCATCCATTCATACGCAGACGACTCAACCTTACACTACTCCATTAGTTTTTCAGAACGCCCCAGCCAGCAATCCCTCAACGACAAACGTAATGAAGCCATAGAACTCTTAAATTCTGATCTAAATACTATTTCCAATTGGGGCAGAGAAAACCTTGTTAACTTTAATGCTTCCAAAACCCAATTTCTCCATCTATCTACCCGTCAGGATCTCCCAGCGGACTATCCCTTATTCTTCAACAATACAAAAATCAACCCTTCATCTTCTCTCAATATTCTTGGTGTCTCTTTTTCTTCTGCTCTCATTTGGAAGGACCATATTACCAGTCTTGCTAAGGCAGCCTCCCAGAAGCTGGGTGTGCTCAACCGCCTTAGGGGGTTCTTTTCCCCTGCACAGCTTCTTGCTCTGTACAGGGGCATAGTGCGCCCTTGTATTGAGTATTGTTCACATGTGTGGGGAGGTTCCTCTCACACCGCTCTCCTAGACAAAGTTGAAAGGAAGGCCTTTCGTATCATTAACTCCCGTCCACTCACCAACTCTCTGCAATCTCTCTCTCTCCGCCGCAATGTTGCATCTCTCTCGCTATTCTATCGCTACTATAATAATCAGTGTTCCTCAGAGCTATCCCAGTGCATACCACCTCCTTTACGTAGGGCACGTGGTACCCGTCTTGCAACTCAATCCCACCCCTACTCTGTGCAACTCTCCAACCCAAGAGTGAAACGTTACTCTCAAACTTTCTTCTACTCAACATCTGAGCTCTGGAACTCTCTCCCAGAATCAGTCTTTCCCTCTTCCTATGACTTAAATTGCTTCAAACTCCGTGTGTCCAGGCATTTTGGCTCGAACGTCCCTTGATTTTGGCCCTGTCACTTTTTCAACTATGGGGGAGGCACTCGCTATAGGCAGTTAAGCCTTTTGCCTCCCTCAATCACATAGAAAAAAAAAAAAAAAAAAAAAAAAAAAAGCACGCTTTCAAGCACAGGGATTTTAAAAGGACACCCGGGCTCCGGCCCATCTGCCGCACTGTCATTTTAAAATGCTGCCCGGGCTGGAAGGGTTAAGGGGGGAGGGACGTATATATTAGCTTATTATTTATATTTCAATATATATTTTTTAGTTTTATCCCAAGACCTCCTTCAAAATTTAAGACAAATGCCCCTTCAAGACCCTTCTTCAAGATACATGTGTAAATGTTTTCGATAGACAAATGTCCCGGCCTGTTCCTCTTAAATCACAGGCTCTCCAGGACCAAATCGACACCTATATGGCACGAACAATCTTAATATTGACAAAGAAATGTGGCGAACTCAATACAATCTGAAGAATAATAAGGCTAAACATGAGGAAGAAGTGAGGGAGGGGGGCTAGACAAATGAACCATCTCCCCTAAAGAAGAATAGGAATCATTGTAAGTGTTGAGTCTAGCCATCCTACTTGGCTGTGCTATTATTTTAGTTAAACATTATGTCTAGTGTTATCAACACGAGAGAGAGAGAGAGAGAGAGAAAGATGTCGTCATACTTGCCGTATCCTTCTTTTGATATCAGGGTTAGTCAGCATAAATGTTATTGTTGGCATAAATTCATAATATGTATTTATTGATATTTAGCTGATTTGATGTAAACATCAATTTAAATGGATATATTTACATAAAGAAACTTGCAGGAGCTCACGAATATTAATTTTGTCAGTAGCTGTACATGTAAATGAGTTTAAACATCTGCCAACATGGGAGGCAGTTAAGGAGATCAAGGTAGGATTAGATAAACGAAATGAGGAAGGTTTGGAAGGAGCTTATATAGGTAAAAGAACCGTGACAAATCATAGGGATGGTTTCATCAGAATGTCTAAACGAGCTGCTATTTTCGACCTTAAGTAGGATTAAAGACAAGTGGGAGGTCGGGAAAGGTAAACATTAAAATAACCCCTATCAAAAGGCAGTAATATTCTGAGGTGCCAAGTAGCATTTTCACTGTTGTATATAATTATATTTGTGACCCTGTCTTGTTTTGTCAAGGGACTGGAGTTCTCGAAAAGGGGTTCCAGTCTTGGCGATATTCTTGATTTACAGTGTGCTGGCTTAATAATCCAAAAGGGTTGATAGCCTCGGAAGTCCTATTCTAACTAACTAACTAACTTGGTTTGTCAGTCTCTCTGAAGATGGGTACATAGCCCTAAGCGGTAGAAAATATAGAATCAAAGATCTTCCTTGTGTTTTCCCCTCATCCAGTTCACACACACACACACACACACACACACGCACACAAACACAAATGTATATATATACTGTATATATGTATATATATATATATATATATATATATATATATATATATATATTGTTACGTATCTTGATCCTCAAGTGGTTAACTTGATGAATCTAGATAGCACAGAGATATATATTAAGGTATCAGTCAGCTGAAGGCAAAACAAAGGTAAAATCTAATAAAATTATTTCCTGTTGTTGATTCCTTTCCTTTTGGATCTTAGGACTTGGTATCCGTTATTGACTGATACTCTTTAATTATGAAAAATACTGAAACTAATTAAAGTCATGTAGTATTTATAAAGAATTATTATAGAATATTTTTGTCTCTTACCCTTTTTGAAATGAATAGATAGTTTTCTTATAATTATGTCCTTTTATTTATATTTAATGTAATTATTCTTGGTTCTTGTCTTACGTTAACAGTATTATATTATTATTATCATCAGGATTTATATCAAAGTCACATAAAAAGTTAGATATATATTTAATAATTAGTTAATTCTATTTCTTAACCACGTAACATTGAGGTTTGATTATGAGTAAATTAAGTTACAGGATCGCTTCATAGATTCGATTCAGGTCTCACTCAAATAATATGAAAAGCAAAAATAATATTTTGAAGCTAAAATAATTATTCTTCAGCTTAGGAAATCACTAGAACACAGCCATGTTAGTCTAAGGCGATATTACTAATATGAGACAATAGCATCACCGTACTAAGCACCGTTAAGCAACGTAAGCTTAATTAAAAGAAAATGAAAGAACTCGTAAGTATTAATATAAAACAATAGTATTACTTTCATCATAACCCAATTACTTAAAGAGTTGCTTTAGTCCACAAGTTAGTCAACTAAAATAGTTAAGTACATAATAATAGCGTTAACGTTAATTCCCAATCAAATAGTTAAGTACATAAATAGTAGCGTTAACGTTAATTCCCAATCACATATCTCACTAACCAACATAACGTAAGTGTTTACACCGAACACACTTAACACACACTTATATAATCTGACTGACAGTCACAAACCCATTATAATACTTCACCCCGTCTTCCTCCAGCTGCAAGTTCACCTACCCCAACTCCAAATGAGACGGATTTGAATGCCCACTACTCGGGTCTTATATACTAAACAATGATGGTGTAGGAACGAATCAGGAGGCGAGTGATGGTGCGCGCCCCTATCATAGCTCCTCGATTTCCATAGCAGGTGCATGGTCCAATGGGGTCTCCTGGCGTCGATCATGCGTCATAGCGTCGGGTCATCGAAGTAGTTTGCAGGGTCCCCTATGACGCACGCAGGTGTGAAGGCTAGTTTGCTGGTATGCGGGCGAGCTGGTTTCCCCCTTGCTGGTTCGCTCGCTGGTCTGCTTCGCCGCTTGGGTAGTTTGACACTCCTTCAACTCTAATTCTAACTCTTAAATTAACATACAGGGCTCCGTATGTCAGACCTCCCCCCTAGAAAAGAGTTTAAGGAGTATAGTACATAATATTAAACATAATACATAAATAGATTCACCACCAGATTGGCAACAGCAAGATTATAATGAGGATATAATAAGGATATCACCCAAAGTAGGCAACGTCTCCATACCACATCAGAACATAGCCGGAACGTAGCTGGAGCGTTATTCGAACTGCAAGGCATCTCACAGCTGAAGGCTTGAAAGCGCACTACTAAAGCATAATATTTACCTCGCTACAAGGGAGAGCTAATTGCCAAAAATCCTCTCATTAAGTTTATCTTACTGCTGTATGAGGCCAACCCGGTAAATGTAATCTTTGATCCGTGGCAGTGGGTAGGTATCGTTCTTTGTGACAGCATTAACCTGCCTATAGTCCCTACAAAACCTATGGCTCCCGTCTGGCTTTGGCACCAGTATGACCGGACTACTCCACTGGCTTAAGGCCCTTGTGATCAGCTTGTTTGAAAACATAAAGTCAAGCTTGACCTGCAGTATACTCCTGCGTTGTGGCGAGACACAGTAGGGGATAGTTTAATGGGAGTTGCATCCCCTACGTCGATGTCGTGCACGGCCAAAGAAGTGAGCCCTGGAGTATCACGGAACACACTGGGAGACTGAGATAAAACAGAGATTAGTTGGTTCGCTTGATCAGAGGGAAGATGACATAGTTTAGATGGTAATTCCCCCCAAGCTACTGAGTTATACTGAAAGTTGGATAGGCTACATGACAAGTCAAAGTCTGCATGGATACCTTCAGGCTCTGGAACAGTCTGTTGCGGGTCAGTAAGAGAACTGAAGACTTTGTCCGCACCAGGCTGCCCACAGGTCCTGACAGTCACTGCCACAGTGGGAGAATCTAGAGAGGAATCAGGGGACCTATGGTAGGGTTTCAACATATTTATATGGAATACTTGCGTGGGCTTTCTCTTGTCTGGGGTAGTTACTAGATAATCGGTAATGCTCACCCTCCGAATGATCTTATATGGGCCCCTGAACTTGGCAGATAAAGGTTGGCCAAAAAGGGGGAGCAGGACCAAAACCTCATCACCAGGCTGAAACTCTCTCTCACAGGCTTTTCTGTCATACCAGTTCTTCATGGAGCTTTTAGCCACTGTCAAGTTTTGAGCGGCAAATTCACATGAGGATCTCAGCCGGGTTTTGGAATCTGAAACATACTTGAGGTTTTGGTTCCCCTCCTGGCCAACTAGGCTATCCTGCAATAGTTGCAAAGGACCTCTTACCTGGTGACCGAAAACTAGCTCATTAGGGGAAAAACCCAGGGATTCAGTTGGAACCTCACGAGTAGCAAATAAAAGAAAAGGTACCCCCTTATCCCACTCAACTCCGGTCTCTGTAAAATACTTACGTAACATTCCCTTTAATGTCTGATGATATCGTTCGAGAACCCCTTGACTCTCTGGGTGATAGGTGCTAGACTTAACATGCTCGATACCCAACTCCTTCAGGGACTGCTGAAAAATGTTAGAGGTAAAATTAGTTCCTTGATCACTTTGCACCTCATGGGGGAAACCCATTCTGGTGAAGAATTTGAGCAGTTCCTTGATGACAGTTGGAGCAGAGGTAGTCTTTAAGGGTAATAAGGGCCTCTGGGTAGCGAGTTGCCATGTCCATAATAGTTAATAAATAAATGTTACCTTGGGAAGTCTTAGGCAATGGGCCTACAATGTCCACTACCACCCGAGTAAAAGGATTCTCGAAAACGGGCAAGGGCACCAGAGGATGTACAGGCACCTTCTGATTGGGTTTTCCTGTCATCTGGCAAGTGTGACACTCTCTACAAAACTCCACTACATCTGCACGCATTCCTGGCCAGTAAAAGTGGGCTCTGATTCTGTCTAGAGTTTTTCTCACACCTAGGTGTCCTGCCAATGGTATACAATGTGCCATTTCCATGATATCTTTACGACAAGGTTTGGGGACTACTACTTGATGGACGTCCCAAGCCCCGTCATTGATTGGTCTGTGTGGCTGTCTCCATCTATGCCACAATACTCCTCCTTTGAGGTAGAAACATTCACCACCCTCCCTCTCACATTCCTCTTCACTCACGGACCTGGCAGCAAACTCCTTGCATTCACTATCATCTCTCTGTAGCTCTACCAGGCCACTAGGAAAATTTGGAGGGGTTTCATGGTCATCGTTAGGGTCAAGATGAGCCATAAAGGTGTCAGATAAATCCACCTCAGTCACATCATCAGGCACAGTTGGAGCGTCATTCACACTCTCATCATTCCTTTCATCAACTCTTACATTCGGTACATTTCTGTCTGAGGGAACTGCTACTTGAGACATTGAACGTGTGACAGCATACACAGGAAAAACTGTTGGCATCTCCTTTTCGAGCTCACCGGTTAGTGGCTCGTTAACAGGGGAAAGTGACAAAATGGGGTCTGGTCGGACCTTCTCACCTGCTACATCATTCCCCAAAAGGAGTGTCACCCCAGGCACAGGGATATCTTGAGACCTACACAAAGCTATGGTGGCCTCACCCTGTAGTAACTCACATTCAATTTCGCCTTTTACCAAGTATGCATCAAATGAACCTCCAGCACCTCTCATTACAACTGGTTCGCCAGGTGGGCACTTAGTGTAAGGATTCACCATGAGGGTGCTACTAGAACCTGTGTCTCTCAGAATGTTTACCTCATGCATGCAACCATTTAATCTCACGTTGCCAGATGAAATAAAGGGACGGTAACTGTCCTGCACTGATGGTGAAATTATTATTGGCTTAACCCTAGTGGGTTGCACCACACATGCTACTACACCCCTGTCTAGATGGTTTAAGTTAGCTGCTAGGTACTCCTTCTGTCGGGAGTCCTGTATTAAAGGAACTTTTGGTGCTAGGTACTCCTTCTGTCGGGAGTCCTGCATTAAAGGAACTTTTGGTGCTAGGTACTCCTTCTGTCGGAAGTCCTGCATGTGACGCATGTCGAGTATGAGCATGCTGTACAGAACGCCCAGTCAGGCCCCACTCTCGCTAGGATCGTCAGGGCAGGAACTTTGGCTGTAGTCTGTGTAGAGTTTCCTAACTCAGTTTATGTGAACCGTTGTACTATAAGTATTATCATTATGTATTTTGTTTTCTTCTAAGTCAACGAGTTCTATTTTATATCATTAGATATAAGTATTGTGTGTGGGACTTGTATGTAATGATGAGAGGAGAGATATTACGTGGCGGGGGATCAGTGAGTACGCCACGCGGGCCGGTAGGCCTAATTCCCTCCTCCCTTCCTCCCTTTCAGCGCGTGGGAAGTTCTTTGTCAATCCCAGATTGAGAGAATATGACGTCATGATTGCCAGTGGGCGGTCCTTAAGTAGTTTGAGATATGCCGCTAGAGGGCCGAGTATAAAAAGAGAGGTTTTTGCCACCATGCTTCAGAACTCATCAGGCAAAGCGACCTCTCATATCCCTTGCAACTATCGATATTCTTCCGACTGATGTGAACTTTCTCTACTCTCTGAACAGCCTATTTTCTTCTCTTCTCGTCCCTTTTTAACCAATGACCCCTTTGGTGCAGATTTAGTCAGCCAAAGTATTATCGCTTGAGTTCTCACGAGATAAGTGCCTGTTAGATAGCCTATTTTTGGAAGGGTTAACTAGAATAGGATTGATTGATGTTTGTTGCACTCGTATATGTATTTCCCTGTGTACTATTATTCATGTTCCTGTTTTCTGCTGGTTTAGGTAATGCTAGACTGGGATAGGGTTCCTCGAGTTGTGATTTCCTATGAGTGCTAGGTTGGTTGAACCAGCACAATTGCAACGGAGACGTGGGAAGCCTAGGGGGTCTTTTTGATTGTGTACCGTGGGAGTTTAGCACTGTGTTGCGAGTGAGGGCTTTTGCCTGTGCCACCCAACACTGTGCTATCTCATTTGCTTGACTTTGAGAGGATCGCCAGGAGAGAACCAGATACTAGTGATCTGGATCTCTCAAGAGAGCATCCCGTCAATTACCGTAATTTGGCCGCACAGTCTTAAGGACCTCGCTAGGCTACGAGCCGCTTGCTCAGCCATTGTCTCTTAACCTTAGATATCCCAGCTAGACTTTGCTCGACCAGCAGATACAGCATAGTATTGAAGCTTCTCCTTATGTATATTATTGTTTAAGCACTATTGATTTCATGCGTGGCACGCTTAGCTACTTCAGAGATTAGTGGCCCACGAGCACAATCTTAGTAGGCTATTGCCAGTGCATTGTCGGAGTACTTCTTCTTAATGTTTGCCATATCCTATTGCTTATTCTTATAATTCTTCTTATGTCAATTTAAAGCCTTTAATTACCAGTGAGTTATTCATTAAATTGCTGTTCAAAATCCGATACTTACTTCTTATGAGTATTCGAGAAGCATCTAACTTATCAGAAGATTCCTTGCTTGATGCTCGAGGACTATTGTTTAACGTAACGTAATAGTGCCGATCCGAAGTAGAGGGTGGAGGACTTCTTAAGTTCTTAGTTCAAGGGTGGATTACTTCGGCTTCGGCCAACACTATTCTTTAGTGTTGTAGTACTTTCTTCTTTGTTTGATTGTTGACCAGACTAGATAACTCCCGTCTTGTTATTAGTCCGTTGTGTGAAACGCTAGTACCGAGTTCTTGTATACCCCGTTATAGCAGATAGAACTCTGGAGGGTAGTGGCGTTTTTTTGTTCGGCTGGCAGTACTCTGGGGTTGGGATCGTGTGTTTTCCGTTGTGGCAACGAGCCATAGTCGAGTCCTGTGTAAGAGCCCTAGTGTACCTGAGTGCCCGGTCGTAACAAATGGCGACCTTGCTTAGGATTTTGTGAACAGTATAATTTTTTGCAGAGTTGTACAACATTTGTTTGTTCGTACTTTAGCGTACATATTGAAGAATATTTTTTTTTTTTGTAAGGCAATTAGGAGAGCATTTAAGAGACTCCAGTTAATTTAGTAATTAGTGCTTACATAAGGGAGTTTAACACTTTTGTCTCGAGAATTTTTTTGTGAACTTCAGTATGTCGTGCCCTAGTATTGACGAGGAGCGAGAGATGCCAGTTGAAGAGGTGCCGTTAGTAATCAGTGAGGAGGATGCTAGAGTTTTTGTGAGTAAGCGGTACCACGTGACGGAGGAGAGGTTGACTGGGGTGAATATTTATGGCTTGCACCTGATAGCCAAGGTTTTGGGTCTATCCAATGTAGGAGGGATGTCCAAGGGGGAGCTGATTTCCTGGGTGTTGCGTGGGCGACATGGGGTTTCGGAGGAGAGGGCGTTTGGGGGGGTTCCTCCCCAGATCCCCTCTCACTCGACTCCCACAGTGCCGTCCACTCAAGTACCGGAGGTTAGCACCCTCCCACAGAGGGATGAGAATTGGAAGATTGGAGTGCCCTCGGGCGGTGCGTATGGTGGTTCCCCAGTTCTTGCCCCCCCTCCTTCAGTAGTGGCAGTTCCCTCTTCCTGCCTGTCTCCAGATATGATATTTAGACTTGAGCTTGCTAAAATTGAGGCTGAGGCTGAGACCAGGAGGCAGGAGAGTGAGGCTAGGAAGCAGGAGAATGAGACTAGGAGGCATGAGATTGAGGCTGAGACTAGGAGGCATGAGGCTGAGCTTAGGTACGACTCAGAGAAATATTGTGCTCAAATAGATTTAGATAAGACTCGTGCAGAGTCGACAGGGATTCGGATGGGCCGTGAGGGCCAAGTAAGAGAACAGTCCTTGTCCCACTTAGTCAAGTTGGTGCCGGCATTTAGTGAAACTGAAGTCACAGAATTTTTTAATCGTTTTGAGAAGAAGTGTAGGGAGCATAATTGGCCTGAAGAGAAGTGGGCAGCTCTGGTCTCCTCAAGACTTACGGGTAAGGGTCTGAAGGCTTATGATGCACTGCCTTTAGAGTCTTGCATTGACTACCCAGAATTGAAGAGAGCTGTCCTACGGGCATACGAGTTGCAACCAGAAACATATCGATTGAAGTTTCGGGGTGTTACGAAGACTAGGGAGGCGACCTTTCTTGAACATGCCCGGGACTTAAAAGATGCACTTGCTAACTGGACACGTTCTGAGAAAGCTGAGACGGCCGAACAGTTGACTGAGCTGTTTCTGCTCGAGCAGTTTTATAAGTGTACTGGTGCAGATATGACTTTAACTATTAAAGAAAAGAACCCTAAAACTCTACAGGAGGCAGCTGAGATGGCTGACCTCCGGCTATCATTAATTCGTGGGTGCGGGTCTGCCCAGCGTAGTGAGGCAGGTAACAAGGGGCGTGACACCCCACCCCCCCGAGTTAGTGATATACATTATGCAAACAAGTACAAGAGCTATGATACCAAGACTGACCACAAGACTAACACCGTCCCATTTAAGAAGGGGCCGGGCCCTTCCCAGTACCAAGGGAAGCCCAGAGGGGAGTTGGAGTGTTATCTTTGTCATGAAAAGGGGCACTTTGCAAGAGTCTGTCCTAGCAAACCACCTACAGCAGCTGTGTCTTTGGCCTGCAACATTGGTGTGTCTCCGAAGTCTTCTGAGTTTGCCCGGGGCAGTTCGTCAGAGGCTGAGGCACAGCCAATGCAGAAACACCTGAGAGGCTCGAACCCTGCTCAGGATGTTTTTTGCGACCATAGAGGACGGGGTTGCGTGATGTGGGCGGGGCGCAAGCATGGAGTAGAGGTCTTGCATGATACAGGTGCTTCCCAGACTCTGATGAACAATTTGACTGGCTACCCTATAAATGCGGCTCGGGTGGTAGTGGTGCAGGGTATTAATGCAACTCGGTCATACCCGCTGGTGCGGTTGGAGTTGGAGGTGGATGGTGTGGCACGTGAATTGGATGTTGGGATTGTGGAGAAACTGCCAGTGGAGGGCGTCGACCTTCTTCTCGGCAACGACTTTGCAATGCCCGCTTCTGAGGTTCTACCCTTAGTCGTTGCCGAGAGGCCGGCCGACGTGAGTGGGGGAGAACAAGAGTGTGTCGAGCGGTGCCAGGCACAACCCATGGCGTGTGCTGTCACCCGAGCTCGGGCAGCTAAAGTGTCACAGCCTAGTCCTCCGTCTTCAGACCAGCAGAGGAACGATCAACAGGAGGAGGCTAAAGCTGGAGTTGGTTTTAAGAGTTTTGACTCGGCGGCTCTCCTGGGTGATTCAGTATTGGCACCTATGTTAGAGTCTGGAGAGGCCCCAGGACCTGTCACAGCTAGTGAGGAGGTAGGGCCGGAAGAGACTCCGAGGCAGCAACGTTGCACACGGAGAGAAAAAAGGATTGCTCAGTTTGATATTGGGGAAGGATTTGGGTTGCTTCGGAAGCATCTAGACAGGTTGGTTCCCTCAGATATTTGTAAACTGCAGTTGGAGGATCCGGAAGTTCAGAAGTGTGGTAATGGTGCTGTCGAGATTAAACACGAGGACGGGGAAGCATGTCATGTGAACCTGTTGGAGGAGTTTGTGAGGCAACCACCTGAGCAGCCTACTGTCCCTGCGTTGGTCTGTCGCGGCCAAGGTGGAGAAGGAGAGGGGGGCAGTAGGGCACAGGTGGAGGAGAGTAGGGATTGTTATGTCTCGGCGGAGCCGTGGGCGGGGGACACGAGTCTGGTGGCTGTGGAAGCGCTAGAGCGCCTGCCTGAGCAGCAGTGTGCAGCACTCCAGCACCAGCTCGGTTCATACCCCACTGGTCGTGCCGAGCCCCTGAGTCTCACAACTCGGGCGGTGCGAGATGTTCCGCAGGCAGGTCATGTGACTGTTAAAAGACCGTTAGCCTCGTTGTTTCGGTGGTTTAAGGTGGGCGACGAGGCCTTGGCATGGTTGCCAGGTCAGGGTCGACCCATGGCTGCCAAGGGTGGTGGTCAAAAGGAGGACATTGAGCAGATTGGTAAGGTCGGCTGTGGTATCGCAGTGCCCGGTCGTCGCATAGCCTCCCAATGCTGCTCTAGTCTAATGCAACAGCCCTACCATAGACCGACTGTATCTGGCCATGTCGCTGAAAGCGGTGATGCTGCGCAGGCAGATGTCGTCACAAGGAATGCGGGGGTGCGCATGTACGGTATCGGCGGGGAAGCCTTAGCAATAATGAACTGTGGGAGTGACTGCACGGGTGGTACTGATTGTCCCTCTCATGACCTGGCTGTTCTAGGGACGAAGGTGGAGAAGGAGGGAGACTACAGGTTAGAAGCTGCGGTCTCGGCTGGGTTGTGGGAGGGCACTAGGCATGTTGTTTGTGGAGACAGTGCAAGGCAGTTATTTACTAGGCTATGGCAGTACTTTCGCATGTTTGTTGCTTATCCAGGCCTGATGTACGGGGTAGAATCCGACATGCAGGCTGGAGATAGTGCAAGGCTCAGTTTAATTCCCTGCCGTATAAATCCTGCTCGACAGCCTATGGTGCAAGCAGAGCTGGATTACGTGTGGACGAAGGATCTGAGGGATAAGGAATGTCGTGAGTGGTCGTTGCTTGTAACTTTGTCCGAGCGTGCTAAAGAGGTATGTGGTTTTGTTGTGGACGGGAGTACCTACCAGTGCAATGTTGTGCCTGACGGACTTAAGAATGCACCAGCAACGTGTCAGAGCCTGATGAATGAAAGTGAAAAGGACAATGATGCGCTGGGGCATTTAGAGATCTATGTTCCAGCCTATGGTCCGGTCGGTGTAGTTTACCCAGATCATTACCCTCTCAAGATCTTGGACCCGTTTCACAATCGGAATATGAGGCTGACCAGGTGGTCACTAAGGTTATTGGTATATAACCTGGACATAAGCCATATTGCCGGTTGTGACAACGAGGTTGCATGTGGTCGTTCAGGGGTATATGATCCTGGGTAGATTGACACACGGGTAGCCTCCTGCTTTGGTTTGAGTAGTATTTTGCGCTTGGTGCTTGTTGGCTCGCGGTTGTAGCCCAGCGTATTGGGTCGTAAAGCA
>JBAKBP010026784.1:0-31166 GCA_037953745.1 Lithodes maja | reverse complement strand
ATACTGTATATATATAGTACAGTATATATATATAACACCAATAATTTTAATTCTCCTTTGCATAAAGGCTGGATGTGTGCTTAAACATGATTCTGACGCCAAACTGGCATTGGATGTGGCGTTACTGCTCTTACAGTACATCAAAGAGTTCAGCCAAATTCATTGCCACCCTGATGTGCATGAGGTTAGTTTACAGTGTTCTCCAGTATAGATTCATATGAACTTAACCCCTTCAGTATGATTGATGACACTAATTTCACTATTATCTGACCATCATTTCACAATTTGACTATTGAATCTCATAGCATCTATGTATATTGAAGAATATTGCTTAATGATAGCCAGAATGAAAGACATTTTGTCATTGTACTGAAAGGGTTGAGGAGTCTTATGTTGTCATTAGTTTCCAGTATCAATTATCATATATTTATTTATAAAAAAAATATTTTACGGCTTTTCTTTGATTATATTTGAGTCTCATGATGAACAATTTTAGGAGTTTGGATTCATAGATTTCCTACGTAAAATATAAGTTAAAATTTATACTGCTGCTCTTCGGTTTTATTTGAGTTACATGAACAGTTTCTAAGACTTTTATTGTAAGAAATATATTATTATTAGTATTAATTGGCTATAAAAGGGATGATCCTACCCTATTCAAATCAACCATGATAACAAATTGGTTAATCATTGTAGATTAAGCTCTGCTGCATAAACACATATACAGTATGACATTTAACGACTGAGTGATTCGTAAGTAGTATGGCTTAATTTATGGCGACATTCCAGGCAGCCCTGTTTCGGGCTGCCTCACTTGCCAATTTAAAAAATTTGAGGCCATTTTAACTCTACTCCTTTTCTCAGCTCCCATGTTCATAGACCTGCAGCTCTTCACTTAATTTTCATCATCCATTCACTCCACATGCCTAATCCAACCAAGCCAGCTTGTGTGCATCTCTTCGCTGATTTGTACTGTATTTATTTTATTTTTATTATTATTATTATTATTATTTTTATTTTTATTTTATTTTGTCTATGTCTCAACCTCAGGACAGTAGGCTGTTCAGTAGCCTGTAATTCTTACGAGGCCCCAAGATTAAGGATTGAAGCTAAGAGATGTTGGGTGCTTCATAATGTGTCGCACTAGATGGTCTCAGTGGAGCTTCAAGGTGTTGGTTGCTTCCTTTCTGCCACACTAGATGATGTCACTTGAATTGGAGAGAGCAGCTATATGGTCGTTCACAGCATCTTTGAATATGGTTGGGCATCTTCTATGCTATGAATTCGCGACGATATAGAGGATGTTTTCTTGATGTGTCGGTGTAGCCAGGATACTTGTAGAACCGCAGGAACGATCAGATCACCTCGGAAAAACCAACCGTTTGGCGTAGACTCGATCTGAGGTCCTTTTGGTCTGCAGTCCACCACACTATCTACTGTGCTATCGCCTCCCCCTAATAATAATTTACATTGTATACTGCTCGTGGGAGTAAAAAGGAAGAAATACCGGCACTAAGAGTTCCGCAGGATTGGACCAAGCTGCATTAGAAGATGCAAATCGTGATCTCCAGTGAAGACATATAGGTACCAGCCTCACCAAGGCACCTCTGCTGCTGCACGCAGATTGGTCGGTTGCTCCGTATCCTGCTAATTCTCTCAACCAATCCAGCATTGCACACCTGCAGCCTAATCGTTGCTCGGGAAGCTTTTACACAAGATATTTTGATAATGGACAGCTTCCCCATTATGAAACTACACAGACAGCAGCTTTGCCTGGATATTATTACTGAGAAAATAGTGTGAACAGAAATAACATTGTGGAGAAAGAAGGAGAAAAGTAATACTTGCCATCCTCAAAAAGACCTGGAAGCTGCCAGCTGATCAAGGAGCAGTTCCACGGTCGGTGCCAGGTATAAAAACTCACACCAAAAAGCCAGAGCACACTCGGCCAGACCAGAAAACAACTTTAAGAAAGGAGCGATTGACACTTCCCAGGATCCAATACTCCGATGCAGTAAAATCTGGACCCAAGCCTGGGAGTGCAGTGGGGAGGCAGCGACAACCACAGCCAGTCGTTTCACCTCAAAAGCCCGAGCTTGCAGCCAAGCTTTCAGTGGCCCAAGAATACCTGGCAGCAGTGCATGATTGCACAAAGAGAAGGGTGGAGATACTACAGAGTATGGTACACTGAGAGGGAACTGAGCAGTACAACATTCTCTTGACGATTAGCTGCCTAACCAAAGTAAAGACAACACAACACAATCACATGCTGCAATCACAACAACAGACTCTACTCCTTCATGTAAACAACAAGCAAACACTCTCATCAATCACTTTTCACATGTCAGCCACCTAAAACCTCACAAAGACGACCGACGTGTCATCCGACGTAAGAGACAATTCCCCACAGACCCTGACTATACACCCTTCACCAATCACCAGACAAAGCATATCATCAACAATCTCAAGCACTCACCCGCCTGTGACCTAGACAACATAAGCAACATCCACCTCAGACACCTGGGACCACAAGGCATACAAGCACTCACGAACATATCAAACTACAGCTATTCACACAACACAATACCAGACATTTGGAAGCATGGTATCATCATCACATTCCCCAAACCCAACAAAGACCCCACGCTACCCTCCTCGCACCGCCCCATCACACTCCTTTGCTCCCCCTCCAAAGTCATGGAACGCCTAGTATTACAACTAATTACACCTGACCTACCCCTAGCTCCAACACAACATGGCTTTAGGCCACTGCACTCCACAAACACTCTTCTCACAGACCTTACACAAAGAGCTTTCGACGGCATCAACTCAGCTAGACCACCACACAGATCACTATTAGCCACACTCGACATTAGTAAAGCCTTCGATGCCATCCCCCGCCACAACCTAACAAACAAAATCTACAACACAAACATGCACAACAACACAAAAAGGTGGCTGGCCAACTTCCTAGCAGGCAGATGTGCACACGTATCTTTTGCCGGTCAGTCATCTAAAATCAGAAACTTTCCAAACGGAGTCCCACAAGGATCCGTCCTATCGCCCGCACTCTTCAATCTGTACATGCACGATATAACTACACCCAATACGCCCCAAATAAACTTAGCCTCCTATGCAGATGACATAACACTCACATGCACACACCATGACCCAAAAAGAGCAACAGATCTCCTTCAACCCTATCTCAACACACTACATGGCTGGTGCACTACAAACAGACTTAATCTAGCCCCAGCCAAATCCACCGCAACCCTGCTCACAAGTTGGACAGGAGAACACGAATACATCCCTCAACTCACCATAAACAACACACCCTTAACACATACACACACACCCAAAATCCTAGGAGTAACATATGATACTCATATGACATTCAAACAGCACACCACAAACATTAAAAAGAAACTGACACCCAGACTTAATGCCCTCAGGTCACTTGCTCACACAAAATTTGGACACAACAAAGAAACTACAGTACCACCACAGTATATAAACAATACATAAGATCAGTGATGGAATACGCAAGCCCAGCCTGGGCTTCTAACCTAGCTGAAACACATCATAAGACCTTACAGACTATTCAAAACAAAGCCCTGAAGATCATTACAGGCTGCACAGCTACTTCACCCACAGATCACCTACATCAAGAAACCAAAATCCTCAAAGTCAAAGACCATCTGGACATGAGAGGCACTCAATTCCTGGCAGCAGCCTCCACGAACCAAGACCATCCACTAAACTACATGGCAACACACCCACAGACACCAAGAAATATCAAAACAACACCCAGCACACGGTATCACACACAATTATTGTCCTCTCTCCCTCCCTGCCCACCCCGAACCAACTTCCAAAAGCACATCCATACTCATATCTCTCACCGATCCATCCACTCACTCACAGACAACACGCAGCTGCATGCACGACCTCCCGAAATCCATCCTTCCGAATCCTCCCTTCCTCGCGAGGACGTCCACCTGGCCAGGCTGAGATGCGGACACCATCCAGCTCTCCTGAGCTATCAGAAGAGACTGGATGACTCCGTTGTCGACGCCTGCCCGGGATGTAACACAGCACCCCATACCATTAAACACATCATAGAAGACTGCATTTCACACAACCACTTACGCCAACAACACAATCTACACTCAATGAGAGCTCTGTGGGAAAGCCCGATCGTGGCCATGGCCTTTCTCAGGGACTCGGGGCTGTTCGGCCAGGCAGCTTAGGGAACAACAACAACAACCAAAGTAAAGAGAAGTGGAGGTGCCGGACAAAGCGAGCAGCAGAGGTGTTGGAAGAAGTGGTGACTACAACCAATTACAGTATTTTTTTTAAAGGATCCTATGGGTCTTCAAGTGATTGAGAAAGGAGAAATACAATATACAACCTTTAAATAAAACTGAGGTTAAATTAATCTTACCATATTAACCCCCTCAGACAGTTAACACGCGATTGCGTATATAAGTGGTTTGGACCAAACACCGATTTAGACGCGGATCGTGTATATAAATTTGGAAACTTAGTGTTAACTTATGTTATTATATACGCGATCGCGTATATAATCGCACGCAATTATAACAGGTGCTCGGTGAAGGGCAACACTAAATGTGGAGCTAGTTAGCAACTTTCTACCAAGCCAGGCAGTCTCACAAATAACAGTCCACCCAAATAGGGTGGCTACTGTCCACAGATAAATAAGTTTCATTAAGATGTCGGAGGGGGTTAAGAGAAAATAGACAATATCCTCACCATTTTAACCCTTTCTCTGCGGGGTGTTTCGGGCTATTTAGGGCATATTCAGGCACTCCTGAATGATGAATCAAGCATCAGCATTAAATATTAAATGAACTGTATTCTGCCGAAAACTAGCCGAAAATAGCTTCAAAATGAGACCAGAACGGGCATCGTAGGTGGCCTGGTTCACCCGCAGCGGTGCCATAGAAACGCGGGAAACCCGCTATTTATTAGCACTCGCTCGCTCGGCAACACTGTTGTGAGAGGCTGTGAGAGACCCGCGCTGGACACAGTCTACCTCGGTGAACCTCTGGCTGCTCTGAGGGTCGGAGGTGGGCCCCTCACGCTCCCGCCCACTGACACTTGATTTCTACGGCTTTTACAGGCTTTTAAAGCCTGGAAATTGCTGTAAATTGCCAGGACGTTCCAGAACGTCACCCGCATGGAAAGGGTTAAGAAAACAAAATAGACAATACGTTGTAAGACATCATAGCCTAATTAACAAACAAAAACGATGATTACTATCTATCTATTGCCAGACGCCTTACTCCCCTTAACCCTCTCACGACCATATGACGCAGAGGTTGCCAGATTAGCAATAAGTGTATATGTGAACTCCCGATTAGATTTCAAAGAGCATGTAAACCAGATAGTTAAAAGTTGTTACTTGCACATCAGAAATCTCTATTTGGTGAAGCCGTTTATAACCAGACGTTGCCTCCTGACGTTGGTTCACTCATTGGTCTTCTCTCGTGTTGATTATTGCAATGCCCTGTTGGTGGGTCTTCCAAATTATATTTTGAAGAAAGTTCAGTCTGTTCTTAACCTCTGAAGTGCGCACAGGGGTAAATGAAAACCTCCCCCTGTGCTGACGTATTTGAGGTTTTTCGTCACTAAAATATTCATTGTACCATTAATAGCATTAATAATTATCCATATGCGCCTATTATGGGTTGATTATAAAGGTATTAACCTGAAACAACAATAAAACGAGTGAAAACAGCGTTTGGATGGTCAAAATCGGAGATATAGCCCGCGAGTTGTATAATGTATGGGTGAGGCAAGCTACCTTCCCGCCCATTTTCCCCAAGGCCACTGCGACACAGTCGATCGATACTCTCTCTCTCTCTCTTGCACTCGATTGTTATCAGTGATGACAACACCCTGCTTGCAACTCGCTAATGTTAGCACGAAAATATACCTCAGAATAAGGGAATAATAGGGAAAATAGGTGATAACTGAGGAATAGGAGGAAAGTGGGGAAGGAGGGGAGGTAGAGGACTGAGATTTTGCATGGCCCAGGGGCCAAACAAAAATAAAAAAATAAAAAAATAAAAATAAAACAAATATTTTGTTTTCGATGTAAAAAGTTGATTTTTAGTTTTACTTACTCAGGAGAATCTTCCCGCAGTCCGCCGGGGGAACTCTTAAGAGTCTTCCCGCAGCTCCCGGGTTAACAGGGCCGCAAGACTAATTTTTGGTGTTCCACCTAGAACTCCTACTACATCTCTTCACATAGAACTGCACTGGCTGCCAGTAAGAGCAAGAATAGAATTTAAGTTGTGTTTGGTGACTTTTAAGGTTCTCAAATTTGGTGAGCCTAGGTACCTTGCGGAGCTGCTCAGGCGCCCACCGGCACACCATGGTGTAGTTGTGCGTCATGACAATGACCCTTTTCGTCTTGATGAACCAAGGGCTTTCCAGCAGTCTTCTTTCTTTGAGAGGTCATTCTCCTACATGTCTCCGAGGTTGTATAACAGGTTGCCGCTGTCCATGAGACAACTGAGTTCTGTTGAATGCTTCAAGAGACAACTTAAGACTTTTCTCTTTGAGAGAAGCTATGATCTTGAGAGAGGTGTCATGACAGATGGCTATAGAGTTTAGGCTATTTTGCCACTGCTAGCGATTGTTAAATGTGTGTTGTATATAAGCCTTCTTTTGATGCATTGATTTTTGTTCTTTTTTCTTTCTCTTTTCGAGCGCTAGTGAATTCTTCGGAAAAATTGGCGCTTATGAGAAATAAGTAACATGCTTATTATTGTAAGAAATAGAGTTCTCTCACTCTTATAATTACCTCTCCAAAATTAGTTTTCTGCCCACAGCTAACTCATAGACAACTGCAGAGGTTAAAGTAACTAAACTAAAGGTTTGTAAATACCCCTGATGGTAACAAAGGCTTTAAAGTATCCCTAATAGGCTCAAAATTGCGTCAAGAACGTGAGAGGGTTAATGGGGGTGGACATACACAAAATGCCCCCCAAGCAAACCTATCCCCTGTAAGAGGGACAACCCATGCCAGTTTACTGAAGGACTTACAGGATTGACCACTCAATTTAGGGTCCGTCTGACTCCGAGGCCTTTTATGTATTTTATTTTATAAGGTTATCTCCCCTAGATGGGTTGCCGACCAAGGCTAACGAGTCCCATCCACCCAAGGTTATCTTCTTGAGTTATATTATAAAAATACCTTTTTAGGATATAATTAAGGCAGCAAGAGACAAAGTCTAGCCTTATTAAAAGGACTGCAATCCTCATTGCCTGTCTGTTTATTGATAAAAGATTTTAGAATAAATACAGTTGGTCCTCCGGTAACGCATGTTTTGGAGGCACGCGGTACACCCCAAATATCCAAAATGTTGCTAACACGGTCAAGACTTAGGCGCCGAACCTTTACTCCCGACTTTCGTAGCTCATATCTCTTCTGGTGAGTTATCTGCTCAACAGGTGGCATTGTGTGTGTGTGTAAGTGTGAGAGTCCGAGTGTAGGGGGTGAGACAGTGAAGCACGGGAACGAGGTGGCTTCAGAGATGGGGTCATTTTGGGCCATGAGTGAGCACCGTGCCTCATGTGAAGGCAAGATGGCAGGTGCTCGTTGTACTCTTATGTGCTTCACATGTCTCACTCCCTAGACTGGAACAAGACCTCACGGGCTTCACTGTTCATTGTAAAGCGGTGAATGTTAAGGCTCTCAGCCTATGCCCGAGAGGAAGTAAGTTGGAATATATAAACAAAAATAAAAAAATAAAAAATAAATATATTATATATACTGTATATATATATATACAGTACAGTAAACTTCCGTTAATCCGAAGGGCAGGGGACCGGCCCTCGTTCGGATTAGTGGATTTTTCGGATTATCGGACTTTACCCCTATGAACCTGTGTATGACGAAAACATCGAGACATTAGGCCACCCAAATGACACAATGGTGCACACACACATATCATATGTTCATGAAATCACTTCAAAAGTTTACCATTGTCATTGTAGCCTATTACCTACTTCAAAACATTCAGATTAATGGTCAAAGGAATCTGTTGATATAAACGTCTTCTTCTTCTTCCGTCTACTAGCAAGTTTGTCTTGCTCTTTAAGATCAGATGTGGTTCGGGAAGTAATGCCTTAACAACGGCACCTCCCTGAGAAGTTCTTGTAATTTTCCTTTTGTGATTTTCCTTTTGTGATGTGCTCTGTTATATTATATTGTATTGAAAGCACCCTTGTCTTGTTGTCTTGAAAGCACCCTTGGGACGCTCCGATCACTGAATTATAAATAGTAGCGTATCGGAACGTCCAAAGGTGCGTTTTCAAGCTCAAGGCTAATACATCCAAAGGTGCATTTTCAAGCTCAAGACTGAATGCGCTTGCAGAAAATGCGGTGCAAGCCAGTAGCGCATCGGAGCGTCCCAAGGATGCGTTCAAGAGCAAAACAAACTCTCTAGCAGACGATGTGGAAGAAGAAGAAGAAGAAGGTGTTTACGTTTATATCAGTAGCTTCCTTTGACCATTAATCTGAATGTTTTGAAGTAGGTAATAGGCTACAATGACAATGGTAAACTTTTAAAGTGAATTCATGAACATATGATATGTGTGTGCTCCATTATGTGTCATTTGAGTGGCCTAATGCCTCAAAAAGGGGACTTTGGGACTTCTTGAAATTCGGACCATCGGGAGAATTCGGATTTGGCCTCAAATTGAAAAATTCGGACTATTGGGAGATTCGAATCATCGGTCGTCGGATTAACGGACTTTTACTGTATATATATATATTATATATATATATATATATATATATATATATATGGCCTAACCAAGTGTTTATGCTTACCAGAGGTAGATATGATCGTTGTTGTGCGTTGGGTGAAGACTAGAACACCCTACATTGTGTAGTTATTGTGTGAGGTGAGAAATAATAAGACAGCGAGTTATGCGGGAATTCCGAATCTACGATTTTCGTAATTTACCGATGCTCCTATCTCTGCATATACTGTATATGGCCTAACCAAGTTAGGTCACCTCAGGTGACCTAAGGTCACTTGCTCACACAAAATTTGGACACAACAAAGAAACTACCACCACAGTATATAAACAATACATAAGATCAGTAATGGAATACGCAAGCCCAGCCTGGGCTTCTAACCTAGCTGAAACACATCATAAGACCTTACAGACTATTCAAAACAAAGCCCTGAAGATCATTACAGGCTGCACAGCTACTGCACCCACAGATCATCTACATCAAGAAACCAAAATCCTCAAAGTCAAAGACCATCTGGACATGAGAGGCACTCAATTCCTGGCAGCAGCCTCCACAAACCAAGACCACCCACTAAACTACATGGCAACACACCCACAGACACCAAGAAATATCAAAACAACACCCAGCACACGGTATCACACACAATTATTGTCCTCTCTCCCTCCCTGCCCACCCCGAACCAACTTCCAGAAGCACATCCATACTCATATCTCTCGCCAATCCATCCACTCACTCACAGACAACACGCAGCTGCATGCACGACCTCCCGAAATCCATCCTTCCGAATCCTCCCTCCCTCGCGAGGACAGAGTCCACCTGGCCAGGCTGAGATGCGGACACCATCCAGCTCTCCTGAGCTATCAGAAGAGTCTGGATGACTCCGTTGTCGACGCCTGCCCGGGATGTAATGCAGCACCCCATACCATTAAACACATCACAGAAGACTGCATTTCACACAACCACTTACGCCAACAACACAACCTACACTCAATGAGAGGTCTGTGGGAAAGCCCGATCGTGGCCATGGCCTTCCTCAGGGACTCGGGGCTGTTCGGCCAGGCAGCTTAGGGAACAACAACCAAGTTTTTATGCATACCAGAGGTAGATATGATCGTTCTCATGCATTGGGTGAATATTAGCACACTCCACATTGTGTAGTTAATGTGTGAGGGGAGAATAATTACCGAAACACACTTATGTTATTGTTTGGCTGTCGATGTGTTGTCATTGTGTGGACAACATGGCTAGGCTATCTCGGTCGCCGAATCTTTACTCACGACTTAAGTAATTTACCGATGCTCATATCTCTGCAAATAAATGGCCTAACCAAGTGTTTATGCCTACCAGAGGTAGATATGATCGTTGCTGTGCGTTGGGTGAAGACTAGAACACCCTACATTGTGTGAGGTGAGAAATAATAAGACGGCGAGTTATGCGGGAATTCCGAAGCTACAATTTTCGTAATTTACAGATGCTCATATCTCTGCAAATAAATGGCCTAACCAAGTGTTTATGCATACCAGATGAAGATATGGTTGTCGCAGTGCGAAGACTAGAACACCCTACATTGTGTAGTTATTGTGTGAGGTGAGAAATATGATGGAGGGATTTCAGAGCTTCGATCGAAAAATGTCTGCTACTGCTGTGACTCTCTCTCCTAAGCCTAGCTGCCTAGCCTAAACAAAATATTTATTCAGAGGTAAGAGTTGTTGCAATGGGCAAATCAACTCATTGCACATGTCAAATAACCTTTATAATTGTTTTAATTATTACAACATAGGCTTCTATGCAGAAAAAGTGGACTTTGTGGAAATCCCCAGAACACCAAGGTACCTTTAACATGTAAACATATGGGTTCGGTAACGCAGATTTTGCTAACACGGGAGGTAACCAGAACACATTGGCCGCGTTACCGAAGGACCAACTGTACATACATATACAGTACAAACATAAAGACCGAGCGCTCTACACGAAGTGCGGTTCCAGTCTCACGTCCTAATGGCGGCATTCCAGGCAACCCTGTTAAGAGCTGCCTCACTTGTCGGGTTCTTTGATTTAACCCTTCAGACCCGGAAGGGCTCTTAAACACCCATAAAAAACACACCCGAGCTACCCGGAAGGGCTCTTAACCCTTCCTACCCGGTCTGCCTTAGGTAAGGACAGCACGAAAGAAGGGCCGCTACCCGGTATGCCTTATCTAAGGCATGAGCTTAATAGCTTAATTAACCCCTCCAACCCGGATGACCTCATATACGCCCATAACATACTCGGCCCGCGCAACCCGGATGGCCTCATGTACGCCCCTTGCTTTCGTGCTTGATTTTCGAAAGCCGCGCGCACATTTTGTGATGATGGGGCGGTAGGTGGCGCCACCCGGCGTCAACGACGCCACAACAACAGTATCTACCCCGACGCCATCATGGACAGTACACCAAATAGTGATTCCGCCGTGTCCGACATCGTGCTTCCTACGACGCCCTTGATAGTGCGTCGTGCCTTACCCCGACGCCATCGCCTAAATGTGTTATCTCCCGGAGGTATTGAGACGACTTTGAGACTTTATGAGAAAGCTGATGCCAAGCATAAGATTGATGAAGAAGTGAGTGACCACTCGAGTAATTATAAGTCGAGTGATTATGGCCATGAGAGTGATAAAGAACAATTCCGGGGATTTGCGAAAGAATTTGAGAGTGATGAGAGTGATGAAGGTGATGTACCAGTTGTTGAGGGAGCTGGTTTACCTAAAGAAAGTGAACTTGCGAGAGTGAGTGAGTGGGAGAGTTCAAGGTCACTCACCAAATTTCGCATAAGTGACACGACTCCAAGCCCTTCCCCAGGTAAATCGCCTTTCAAGCTCCATTTCTACAAGTTAAAAATACTTGAAAAGGCGGCCGCGGCAGCTAGGGAACAAGCTAAAATACTTGGTGAGGATGAGGCTGTGAGTGAGGGTCAGCGTGGTGACCCTTCTCGACCGCCATTGTCTCCCTTATCTACCCACGCCACCCAAGATGACCCGGATGCCCCGCATTCTTCCCCACCACCCCCACCATTGCCAAGGGTTGAGGACCCCCCACTTTCGGCCTATTTGCCTCCTAGGTCCCCCGACAGGAGACATACTGCTGCCGAAAAGGGGAAAGGTAGAAAATATACTAAGAAAATGAAGAAAAGTAAGAGAGTTTTGTTTGAGGCTCCCGCGGCGGCGTCCACCCCTGCCGGCCCCAGCCATACGTCCCCGCAACTTTCCCCACGGTCCTCCCCACCTCTCCCGCCTTCAACATGTCTTCCTGCAGAAATATTTGAGCTCGCATCACCAATACCTGGGCCTAGTGAAAGTGAATCATTGCTTTCTGT
Organism: Lithodes maja; assembly: GCA_037953745.1. Taxonomy (NCBI): domain Eukaryota; kingdom Metazoa; phylum Arthropoda; class Malacostraca; order Decapoda; family Lithodidae; genus Lithodes; species Lithodes maja. The sequence goes on along the minus strand of JBAKBP010026784.1, from coordinate 19,018 downwards.
GACTCGTCGCAGGCCAAGGAGCCCGGGACCTCGGGAGGACACAGCCTCACCTGTCACTCCTTCCCCACCTCGCCCACCCGCACGCCGCCCACGCATCACTGGTTCCCCGCCAGATTATGTGGGGGCCACTGATGATGAAGGGCACCGCTCTGAAGACTCTGGCCATGATTACATAGGTCCACCGTCAGGGCAAGATGACCACTCTGACGATGACGATGACTATATGGACATCGACGACCCTCGACCCACCCGCTTGGCCCGGCTTCGTGCTGCCCGTCTTTCTGCCCGCCGCCCTGGCCGCCGCCCTGACCGACGCCCTCGCCGCCGCCCTAGGGCGCGCGCCTCCCGAGTTGGCCGTGGGCGTACTGGGCTACCAGTTGGAGCTCCTCGTCAGCGTAGACAAGACCCATTCTACGTTTTTCAGTGGCAAGACGTAGTTGATGGGGATGGATACAACCCTGATGTGCCAGCTTTTGATGAGGCACTGGAGGGTTCAGGCATTACCCCCAATTTTCCTGCAGGCCCCAATGCTCCACCACACGAACTATTTGAGGCATTCTTTGATGAGGAGGTGGTAGGCTATGTTGTCAAAGAGACAAACAAGCAGCACCAATTCCAGGTACACTTTTTGGGCAAGGTGACCAAGGGCCATATGAGGAAGTGGACCCCAGTGACTCATAAAGAATTCATGGTGTTCCTGGCACTCACCATGCTAATGCCTCATGTCAGGAAGCATAGGTTGCCTGACTATTGGATCACCAATGATCTGATTTCAACCCCTGCCTTCGGGAAATATATGGCTCGCGACCGGTACCTTGATATCCTCGCAGCGCTCCATCTTGTCACCAACACCGACGTCCACCGCCCAGACAAGCTGTGGAAGATTAGGACGTTGTATGAGATGATGCGAGACCGCTTCACCTCCTACTTCAGGCCCTTCCGCAAGGTCGTCATTGACGAGTCTCTTGTGCTGTTCCGGGGAAAACTCAGCTTCCGGCAGTACATCCCCTCCAAAAGACATCGCTTTGGCATAAAATTCTTTGTGCTGTGCGACTGCCAAACTGGCTATGTCCTGGACTTCCTGGTCTACAGCGGGAAGGAAGGGGACGTGCTTGTGGACCCCCTCATTGGATTTGGCGGAGCAGTGGTGCAAGCCATGATGGACCGCTACTTCCATAAGAATCACGTCCTCTACACGGACAACTATTACACGTCCCCCACTCTCTCACAGTACCTGCATGAGCGCAAGACGGGGACTGTAGGCACAGTACGAGGGAAAAGGAAGGGCATGCCAACTTTCCCTGCAAAGACCAAAAAAGGTGATGTCTTCAGGAAGAAGTCGGGGGCCCATTCTGGCTATCCACTGGCACGACCAGCGGAAGGTCAACCTCCTGACCACCATCCACAAGGGGGAAATGGTGGAGACTGGCAAGGTGGATCGCCGCACCCAGGCCAGGGTGACCAAGCCCGATACTGTCCTGGACTACAATGTCAACATGAGGCTGGTGGACAAGTCCGACATGCAGATAGGCTTCATTGACTGCCTGCGTACCTCGTGCAGATGGTACAAAAAGTTCTTTCTGCATATGGTGGACATGTCAATTCTGAATGCCTATAATATATACAGGCTTCGGAATGAGAACCCACCCCTGAAGTTCAATAGCCTGCGGAGGTTCCAAAAGCAGGTGTTGACGGGGCTCCTGGAGAAGTATGCTACGCCACAGAGGGCAGTGGCACATCCTGGGCCCGCCGTTATCGACCGCTTGCAGTCTGCTCCATACCTGCTTAGGCACCAGCTTGGTTTCTTTCCTCAGAATGCAGCAGGAAGAACAAATCAGAAGCGGTGCCATGTCTGCTACCACAGCAGGGTGAGGCCGCACCCAGGTAAAAAGTCAACCACGGAGTGTGTGGAGTGCAAGGTGGCACTCTGTGCTGTAGGGTGCTTCGCTGCTTACCACACCAAGCAGGAGTTCTAATAATCATACTGAAATTGCCAAATAAAATGACAATATGTACACTATAATTATATATAGGCAAAAAGTGGAAGAAAACCAATGTATTATAATAAAAAAGTCAAGTATTATGAGAAAATTGATACAAATACAATTCCACCATAATAATATGTGAAAGTGACACATATGTATATACCAAGTGACATTCATATGATTAGAACCTATAGAAATATATCAATCAGTGAAAAAAGACACAATAAATTGTATATAAAACGTTTACAAATCATATAACTAAGTGAAAGTGACACAAGACCTAAGATTTGATGGCCAAAGTATAATAAACACCTGTGATAATGAATAATCAGTGCCTAATACAACAATAACCTACCTCAATTACTAATAAAATGTACGGTATCGAGTGAAAATGAGCATTATCAGTGACACTCTCTAAAGCATATTTGTCAAAGTGAAAGTGACACAAGACCTAAGATTTGATGGCCAAAGTATAATAAACACCTGTGATAACGAATAATCAGTGCCTAATACAACAATAACCTACCTCAATTACTAATAAAATGTACGGTATCGAGTGAAAATGAGCATTATCAGTGACAGTGACACTCTCTAAAGCATATTTGTCAAAGTGAAAGTGACACAAGACCTAATATTTGATGGCCAAAGTATAATAAACACCTGTGATAACGAATAATCAGTGCCTAATACAACAATAACATACCTCAATTACTAATAAAATGTACGGTATCGAGTGAAAATTACCAATATCAGTGAAATTGAACCCTAATAAACATATTTTATATAATTGGCCTCAAAATAACTAGAAAATATCAAATAAACATCACATTCTCAATATCAAACACTAAAATCGTCTAAGGGAGATAAATACTTTGGCGCGGCGAGCGGCTAGGTGCGTCGTAGCCAGGGCGGGCCGACGCTTTCGGACGCGTGAGGAAATTCCCGCATAAAAAAGCACTCGTCTTCCCGCGCTCACCATTATGCAACCAGAGGGGCTAGAGACCTCTACTCAACGCCATTCGACAGAGGAAGGTTTGTGGAACATTATTTTTTTTTATTCACAACATTACATGCAATATTCATTCATTTACAGAGTAGTTAACATAGGTAAAAAATCCTCAAAACCCCCGGTACAGCAGTACAGTTGTTGTTGTTGTTGTTGTTCCCCAAGCTGCCTGGCCGAACAGCCCCAAGGCCCCGAGTAAGGCCAAGGCCATAAACGAGCGCCCCCACAGAACCCTCCCTGCCGACCACAAAAAGCCTGGGTGACCGAAGCCACTCCATGGCGGGGAGCTGAGAGGGTGCGTAAACGCCCGGGAAACCAAAGCCCCACCCAGGGCCCTGTGCCCCTCAGCAATTATGAAGAGAAAGTTGAGTGGCAAAGGAAAAATGTGACGCTTTAGCTTCCAATCTTGGTAGATTGGGAGGTCAATCCACGGAAGAGACGCCGTCACTTGAGGTCTAGAAAATATATAAGTAAAAGGAACAGTCAGAGTAAGCTATGGGTATGGCAGAGATCGCTCAGGTCTCACTCTGATAGACCAGCCCATCGCCACATGTACATCGCCACTGTACAGCAGTACAGTCATAAGCTATAGCCCCCGGGGCTGGAGGGTTAAGCTTGGTCTGAACGCCGTGCGTGCAACGTATGTCAACAAACCCAAGCGTTGCGTCACCGCACCTCCGAAAACAAGAAGGAGAAGACTCTTCAATGTTATTGTTCTGACGTCAAACGAAATTAGTGTCTGAAAAGCCCCCATATTGGCAACATCTCTGCAATATAGGCTTCACTGAAATCGTCATCACAACTGAACCAGTTGACTTACAGAGATCTACTCAACGCCAAAATACAGATTGAAAACCGCACTACGATTATAGATGAGTGGGAAAGTTCTAGCAGTAAAAATAAACATGAATACGGTAGCCTAGGCCTAGACGTTTTTCAGCCATTTCGCCCGGATAGGGGCGACCGTCATTGGGTAAGACAGCCCGGGTAGGAAGGGTTAAACACCCATGAGCTCAAAGCCTGTAAGCTTGGTGTGCGAGGCGTACGTCCGACGCATGTAAACAACAGCCGGCTGGACCGACGCCTCGCATCTCCGACCATAAGAAGGAGTGCGTCGCTTGTTCGTGTGTGCCTGTATGTTATTGTTAAGTATCGAAAAGTAGTGTAAAGTGACTGTTTTTGCCATAAAGTTATCTCCAATGAAATCATCATCACAACTGAACCAGTTGACTTAGAGAGCTCTACTTAACGCCATTCTACAGGTACGAAACACATCTACGCTTGGGGATGCGCGGGAATGCGGAAGCAGTCAGAATAACAAAGATACGGTAGCCTAGGCATAGACGTTTTTTGGCCAAAACCCCCGGATTTCGGGGAATATATATGGAATACATAGCCGGGGCTGGAGGGTTAAGATCAGACCGCAAGGTCCTATCCCACGTCTTTCTTGGTCCGCCCCTTGGTGCAGCTCCTTCCACATTCATGGACTTACATCTTTTCACCCAGCTTAGTTCATCCATCGTCTCCATATGTCCAAACTGTCTAAGCCTGCTAGTACGCATCTTTTCACCCAGCTTAGTTCATCCATCGTCTCCATATGTCCAAACCGTCTGAGCCTGCTAGTAGACATCTCATCACTGATACTCTTGATACCTAACCTTCTCCTTAGCTCTTCACTTGATATCCTATCTTGCAGTTTGTCACTACACATCCATCTCACCATTCGCATCTCATTGCGTTCCATTCTGTTTATGTCAACAGTAATGCATCAATCCAAAAAAAAACTAGGGCTTACAAGGGCTGCAACATGGAACTGAATGTGCACTGGATGAATTCATAGAAGGGTTATGTGTCGGACAAGCTTGGTATAGACTGGCTAAAGGAAGCATTCATCCCTGCTGTTGAGGAGTTTTGCCAAGCTAGCAACATTCACTTCAACATCCTACTCATCCTAGACAACACCCCAGGACATTGGCCACTTTTGTGCTCATTACATCCAAATGTGAAAGTTGAATTTTTGCCACCAAACACAACTTCTCTCATCCAACCACTCAACCAGGAGGTGATTTTGGTGGCGAAAGCAGCTTTCTCCAGACGGCAATTCCAGCAGATGAGGCAGGCGACGGAGGATTCTGCCCTTATCCAGAGGCTAATAAGCAATGAAAATGAGGAAGAAGGGGACGAGTGAAAACAAATGGTGCTGGTGCATTATTGTGAAGCAGGCAGTTAATTTGTTAGTCGACTGCTGGAATAATGTCATCCCTGTAACAATCAAGCATGTATGGTGAAACATTCTGGAGGGGCTACCTCAACCCCCGGTTCCCGGTTGGGCTCTGAGGAGCCCATAACAAACTAGGGCCCGGCACACGGATGGGCTTATGAGCACCATAAGCTTTTAAGCCTATTAACCTAAGACGTGCGCATGGGGGGTATGAGACACCACACTCCTGTGCGCACGTATTTGAGCTGTTACCATCACTAACATTGTTATTTTACCATAAATAGCATTAATACTTATCCATATGCACCTATTATAGGTTGATTATAAAGGTATTAACCTGTTACAACAATAAAACAAGTGGAAACAGCGTTTGGATGGTCAAAATCGGCGATACAGGCCGGGAGTTACATAATGTATGGCTGAGGCAACCTCCCTCCCCTCCACTTTTCCCCACATCTGGAGAGAGACTGTCGATCGATACTCTCTCTCTCTCTCTCTCTCTCTCTTGCACTCGCTTGGTAACAGTGATGACAATGCCCTGCTTGCAACTCGCTAATGTTAGCACGAAAATAGACCACAGAATAAGGGAATAACAGGGAAAATAGGTGATAACTGAAGGAGGTGAGGTGGAGGAGTGATATTTGGCATGGCCCAGGGGCATAAAAAAAAAAAAAAAAAAAAAAAAAAAAAATGGGGGGGGGGGGGGGGGGGTGTTTTTAAATGGATTTTCTTTTTTCCCAGACTCTTAAGTCTTCCCGCAGTCGCCCGGGGAAACTCTTAAGAGTCTTCCAGCACTTGCCGGGTTAAGCTTGTTTTGAAAGCCGTGCGTCCGACGCATGTCAACACAGCCGGTCGGAGCGACGCGCACCTTTGAAAACAAGAAAGAGAAGGCCGACTTTTGTTGTTATTGTTTTCTAGAACAAGAACAAGTCTTTGTTATTGTCTGATATTGCTAACATCGCATTGAAACTCTCTCCACGGAAATCGTCATCACAACTGAACCAGTTGACCTAGAGAGCTCTACTCAACGCCATTCTACAGATACGAAACAGGGCTACGTTTTGAGATGTGTGTGAATTATCTAGCAGTTAAAATAACAAAGATAGGGCTAACCTATTAAGAGGTTTTTCGGCCAGATCCCCCGGGTTTCAGTGTGAATTCTCTCCGTGCCCTCCTCAGCTCCCCGCCATGGAGTGGCTTCGGTCACCCAGGCTTTATTGTGGTCGGCGGGGAGGGTTCTGTGGGGGCACTCGGTTGTGGCCTTGGCCTTGCTCGGGGCCTTGGGGCTGTTCGGCCAGGCAGCTTGGGGATAAACAACAACAACAACAACAAAGATAGGGCTAGCCTATTACGACGTTTTTCAGACAGATCCCCCGGGTTTCAGGGCTATCCTATAGAAGGCTAGACCAGTCTGTGAGGGTTAAGACAGGCAAGCATCAGACGGTTGAGGCAGAGGTGGAGCAGCCGCGGAAGAGGCAAAACATATTCCTGGTGCTGGGTTCGGCGAAACCACAGGAGAGGAAATCAGGGAGATGATTAAACAACTGCCCGTTTCTGTTGAAGAAATTGTGGAGAAAGATAAAGTAGATTTTTTTTTTTTTTTTTTTTTTTTGAGACAATGAACGGAGGAAGGAAAAACACAGATAAAACAAAAAGGTCCATGTGCCTAAAGGCATCCTCCATTCATAAAATGTTTGTAACAACTGGATTTAAACTTTTGTAGATTGTAAGTTTGTGGAAAGCAACTCGAGGGAAGTGAATTCCAAAGAGTAGTAGTTCTAGGGATAAATGAATTTTGATAAGCATAAGTTCTGCATTGTGGAGGAGAAAGTGTAAATTCATGGGCGCTCTCAGCTGCCCTAGTTCTACGGGGAAAGATGTGGAGAGGCGGTACAATTGAAGCAAGTTCCTCGGAACAATTGCTGTGAAAATATCTGTAGAATAATGCAAGGGATGCAACGTTTCTTCGTATGGATAATGTAGGAAGGTCCTGTGTGATTACAGGGTTATTGATTAATCTAATAGCTTTATTTTGAATTTTGTCCAACTGCCTCAATGCAACCACTCCACTTCCACTCCACAGAGGTGAACAGTAATCCATCTGAGAACGCACATGACTTCTATATATTACGGCCAACTGCTCGTCAGTGAAGAATTCTCGAACTCTGTATTTACCTACAGTAATTGTAGTTTACAGGAGTTGAGCTAAGCTCGTGTTGTCCCGTCTCTCAGTCTACTTTTTATCCAATTTTTTCTTGAAAATATGGATGTTCCTTGTCCCTACCACCTCCTCCTCCAGCCCATTCCATTTGTCAATACATCTATAGGGGAAGCTAAACTTCCTGATATCGTTCTTGCAGGTAGGTCTTTTTACTTTGTAGCTGTGGCCTCTAGTTATTCCTGTATCCATAATTAACATATCCTCCCTATCCAGCCTCTCCAGCCCCCGGGTGCATTTGTACATCATTATCATGTCTCCCCTCTCTCTCCTCTCTTTTAAACTTGGTAGAGGAGTCCCAGTTTTTTAGAGGCATTCATAGCAATGCTTCTAACATAATGTGTCCAGCTCAAGTTAGTAGTTAATGTTACACCGAGAATGTCAATACTAGGGGAAGTGGGAATATTTACATCATTAAAATATATATGGGAGTCAGTGAGATTCTGTCGGTTAGAAAATTGAATGTACTTGGTTTTCTGTGCATTAAAGGAAACTAAATTCTTTTGTCCCCATTCATTAATTCTAGAAAGGTCCTGGTTCAGAGAAATTGCAGTGTTTATTTTTGAATTTATAAGATCGGGTTGGGTGAAAGAATTGGTATAAATGTGAAGGAACTGTGGAGCGTTGAGTCATCTGCGTAGGAATGTATTGGATTATGAGTGGTAGATATGAGATCATTGATATGAATGAGGAACAAAGTTGAGGCCAAAACTGATCCCTGGGGAACACCAGCATTTATTGAGTGAAATTGAGAATAAAGGCCATCTACCATGACACGTATTTTTCTGTTATGAAGATAAGAAGAAATTAGTGGAACTAATGATGCAAGGCCGTAGTGTGACATCTTCGACAATAAGGATTGATGCCAGACTCTATCAAATGCCTTTGATATATCCAGTACTATTGTATGTGTTTCACCATGTTGGTCTGTAGCTTGGTTGATTTGATGCGTAAGAAGGCAAAAAATGTCTGCAGTTGATCGACATCGTCTTCCTTCTAAAACCATATTGCCTATCACTGATTAATTTATTATTCTCAAGATGCTTAATTATGTGATTATTTAATATAATTTCAAAGACTTTACCAAGAGTGGAAGTTATAGCTATTGGTCTGTAGTATGATGGATCTGAAGAGGCACCTTTTTTAGGAACTGGATGGATGTTTGCTTCTTTCCAGGGTACTGGGAAGCATGAGGTATGAGTACACAGACGGAAATTTTTTGCCAATACAGGAGCAATTCCTAAGTACTATTGGAGGAATTTCATCTGGACCAGGAGCCTCATCTACTGAGAGATTCTGCAAAATAGTTTTGACATGTCTGGTGTGGATCTTAAGTGAGGGAATTTCAGGCGAATCAAAATTAACTACAGGGACATCTTGATTTATTTCATCTGAGGTTGAGTTGGTGGAGAAAATATCCGCAAGAAGGTTAGCTTTACCTCGTGGGTCACTTACAAGATTGCCAGTCAGAGATTTTAATGGTGGAATGGATGAAGCAGTAGTGAAGTTGGATTTGAATGAGTTAAGAGTAATGAGAACAGTCCAGAAGAAGAGGAAGAAATTGAGTAAATCCTTGTCAACTTACCTTCACTGGTACCTTAACCCACAAATGTCCACTCATTCCACCTTGTTTAAATGCATGTGAACTTTACCTCCTTGTAAATTCAAAACCTTTAATTTCAAAACCTATTTAATTTGTGTTATTACAACAAACATATTTTAGTCTACTTGGTTAAGCATTTTGGCATTGCCTGTAAACATGTCATTAGTTGTATCACAAAGTAAAATTAGGGTAGAATAGGTTACATTATATTGCACTTTCTGTTCTCCTACATCATACTTTCAACCAGGAAACCAACCGCCATTGTTTTTGTTTTTTGTCTAAATTGCATTAACCCGGGAACTGCAGGAGACTCTTAAGAGTTCCCCCGGCGGACTGCGGGGAGACTCTTAAGAGTAAGTAAAACAAAAAATCAACTTTTGACATCGATTTTTTTTTTTTTTTTTTTTTTTTTATTTTATTTTTTTTTTTTTTGGCCCCTGGGCCATGCAAAATCTCAGTCCTCTACCTCCCATCCTTCCCCTCTTTTCCTCCACTTTCCTCCTCTCTTCAGTTATCACATTTCCCTTTATCCCTATTCTGAGGTATATTTTCGTGCTAACATTAGCGAGTTGCAAGCAGGGTGTTGTCATCACTGATGGCAAGCGAGTGCAAGAGAGAGAGAGAGAGTATCGATCGACTGTGTCTCAGTGGCCTTGGGGAAATTGGCGGGAAAGCAGGTTGCCTCACCCATACATTATACAACTCGCGGGCTATATCTCCGATTTTGACCATCCAAACGCTGTTTTCACTCGTTTTATTGTTGTTTCAGGTTAATACCTTTATAATCAACCCATAATAGGCGCATATGGATAAGTATTAATGCTATTAATGGTACAATGAATATTTTAGTGACGGAAACACCTCAAATACGTCAGCACAGGGGGACGTTTCCAATTACCCCCATGCGCACTTGTTAGGTTAAGGGGAGGTTTTTAGTTTCCTCGCATGACCTCTATCAATCTTAAAATTTCACCCCCTAGACACCCTTTCAAGATAAATGTGTACATTTTTTGGTAGAAAAATTTCCCGGCCATAGGCCGGTTCCTTTTAAATTACAGGCTCGCTATTGCTCGCCAGGAAAAAATCGACACCTAAATGGGACGAAAGGTCCTAAAATTGACAGAAATGGGGCGAAAGTTCTTAAAACTGCAATACTAATGGGGCAAACGTCTTACAATCTCAAAAGCAATGGGGCTAAACATGAGGGAGAAAGGGGTCAAGAAAAAAATCCCTCAAGTGGAAATCCCCCCTTAACCCGGGAACTACAGGGAGACTCTTAACCTCTGAAGTGCGCACGGGGGTAATTGAAAACGTCCCCCTGTGCTAACGTATTTGAGGTGTTTCCGTCACTAAAATATTCATTGTACCATTAATAGCATTAATAATTATCCATATGCGCCTATTATGGGTTGATTATAAAGGTATTAACCTGAAACAACAATAAAACGAGTGAAAACAGCGTTTGGATGGTCAAAATCGGAGATATAGCCCGCGAGTTGTATAATGTATGGGTGAGGCAAACTGCTATCCCGCCAATTTCCCCCAAGGCCACTGAGACACAGTCGATCGATACTCTCTCTCTCTCTCTTGCACTCGCTTGCTATCAGTGATGACAACACCCTGCTTGCAACTCGCTAATGTTAGCACGAAAATATACCTCAGAATAAGGGAATAATAGGGAAAATAGGTGATAACTGAAGGAGAGGAGGAAAGTGGGGAAGGAGGGGAGGTAGAGGACTGAGATTTTGCATGGCCCAGGGGCAAAAAAAAAAAAAAAAAAAAAAAAAAAAAAAAAAAAATCGATGTCAAAAGTTGATTTTTTATTTTACTTACTCACAAGAGTCTTCCCGCAGTCCGCCGGGGGAACTCTTAAGAGTCTCCCCGCAGCTCCCGGGTTAAGAGTTCCCCCCGGCGGTCTGCGGGAAGACACTTAACCCGGGAGCTGCGGGAAGACTCTCTGGAGTAAGTAAAACTAAAAATCAACTTTTTACATCGAAAAAAAAATATTTTTTTTATTTTTATTTTTTTATTTTTGTTTGGCCCCTGGGCCATGCAAAATCTCAGTCCTCTACCTCCCCTCCTTCCCCACTTTCCTCCTATATCACCTATTTTCCCTATTATTCCCTTATTCTGAGGTATATTTTCGTGCTAACATTAGCGAGTTGCAAGCAGGGTGTTGTCATCACTGATGGCCATCGAGTGCAAGAGAGAGAGAGAGAGTATCGATCGACTGTGTCGCAGTGGCCTTGGGGAAAATTGGCGGGAAGGTAGCTTGCCTCACCCATACATTATACAACTCGCGGGCTATATCTCCAATTTTGACCATCCAAACGCTGTTTTCACTCGTTTTATTGTTGTTTCAGGTTAATACCTTTATAATCAACCCATAATAGGCGCATATGGATAATTATTAATGCTATTAATGGTACAATGAATATTTTAGTGACGAAAAACCTCAAATACGTCAGCACTTCAGAGGTTAAGAGTAAGGGGAAAAAAAAAAATCCATTTAAAACACCCCATGGCCCCTGGGCCATGCCAAATATCACTCCTCCACCTCCCCTCCTTCAGTTATCACCTATTTTCCCTGATATTCCCTTATTCTGTGGTTTATTTTCGTGCTAACACAACCTTATACAAATCCGGGTGGATGGGACTCGTCAGCCTTGGTTGGCAACCTGTCTAGGGGAGTAAACCTGATACAAATCCGTACTGCTTACCTAAGGGTAAGGCAGGTTAGTGGATGGATTAGCCGGACACCACTGTAGAAAAATAGTGCTAACAAGATACACAGAGGGCCTCGGAGTCGGACGGATCCTGAATTGAGTGGTCAATCCTGTAAGTCCTTCACTAAACTGGCTCGGGTTGTCCCTCTCACAGGGAATAGGTCCGCTTGGGGGCATTCTGTGTATGGCCACCCTCGTAAGGGGAGTAAGGCGTCTGGCAATAGATAGATAGATAGATTAGCGAGTTGGTAGCAGGGCGTTGTCATCACTGTTACCAAGCGTGGGAAATAGCGAGAGAGAGACTATTGCGGAACAGTGTCTCTCCAGACAAGGGGAGGGGTGGAGGGCAGGGAGGTTGCCTCAGCCATACATTATGTAACTCCCGGCCTGTATCGCCGATTTTGACCATCCAAACACTGTTTCCACTTGTTTTATTGTTGTAACAGGTTAATACCTTTATAATCAACCTATAATAGGCGCATATGGATAAGTATTAATGCTATTTATGGTAAAATAACGATGTTAGTGATGGGAACAGCTCAAATATGTCAGCACAGGAGTGTGGTGTCTCATACCCCCCATGCGCACTTCTTAGGTTAAGTGTAAATATTAATAGATCTCTTTATAACATTCTTTCTCTCCCACAGGCTATCAAGAACATCGCAACAAACATGGATATAATCAAGATTCTCATGAGACGGGCAGGAATATACAGTACTGTACTCATTAGTGATTCTTAGTTAATTTTGTGTTAACCTTGACTCAAAGTTCCAGATACACTGTGCATACATATTTCTGTGCTGCAACAATCTTGAGAATAAGATAAAATTAGAAACAATATTTTGAAAATAATCTGAGCCAAGATAAAGTGCAAGTCAAAGAACTTTCAAAATAAGTTATTTATCTTGAAATTACAATGTTTTCACTTTGATTGTCAGTGAAATTTGGAATTTTAGTGTACAGTAAAACCCAGAACAATCGGGGGGAAACCCAATCCGGAAGTGCCAAAAGTCCGAACTTCATACTCTGATTTTCTAAAAAGTCTTGAAGTCTGAGTAATGATCTGGAATAGATCATACATTTCCGGTCTATATTACTCAGACTTCCAGACTTACGGAAGTCCGAGTAAGAAGTCAGAATTAAAATGCTCGTTCGGAAATCTTGTAATCGTCTAATTCAACTTGTAGATAAACACCCCATTTTATAAATTTCAGCTAACATTACCACCAGAAAATTGTGAGTGATTGGCAAATATTTATGCTTCTAATTTAAATAATGTTATTTTTATTATTTTTCATTTTTATTGTTTTATAGGAGTGTGGTAGGTGGGTGGTACCCATCATCCATTAAGTTAGTGCAGCATGCAAAGTGACAGAGTCAGGAGCATAATTGGCGACACATTGCTTTGAATTCTTATAGAATGCAAAGTAGACTATACAATACGATTATAGCCCAGATGTTTCAGAACTTGGCTTTAAAGGTTCAAAGATTCAAACTTGTGTAACCTATATGCTGAGAACTTACTACAAGCAACTTGGTAAATATTTGTCTTTGCTAAGTGGTAACTATGTTAGATCCAAGTGCATACTAGCTAAACAATGACCCAACTGGTTCAGTTGTGATGATGATTTCCGTGGAGAGAACTTTGTGGCGATATCAGCCACTAAACAATAACACACAGCCACACAAGAACAAGCGACGCCTCTCCTTCTTGTGGTCGGAGATGCGCGGCGTCGGTCCAACCGCCTGTTGTTTACATGCGTCGGACGGACGGCTTTCAAAACAAGCTTACAGGCTTTCAAGCTGCCGGTGCCTCAGAGCCCTACCGGGTTCCGCGGGCCGCGTTTGTTATGGGTGCCTCAGAGCCCTACCGGGTCTGAGGGGTTAATAGGCTAACCGTATCTTTGTTATTTTAACAGCTAGAGAATTTCCACGCATCTCTAAGTGTAGTGCTGTTTCTAATCTGTAAACTGGCTCTGTAGGTCAACTGGTTCAGTTGTGATGACGATTTCCGTGGAGAAAGATTTTATGCGATGTTGACAATATCGGCCCTTTGCAGACACTAATTTCGTCATAGCATAGAACAACAACATTGATCCGACGTCTCCTTCTTGATTTCGGAGGTGCGGTATCACAAAGACAGGCTTTGTTTACATGCGTCGGACGCACGGCTTTCAAAACACGCTTAACCCTTCCTACCCGGTCTGCCTTAGGTAAGGACAGCTCGAAAGAAGGGCCGCTACCCGGTATGCCTTACCTAAGGCAGCAGCTTAATAGCCTAAATAAGCTTGGTCTGAACGCTGTGCGGACGACGTATGTCAACAAACCCAAGCGTTGCGTCACCGCACCTCCGAAAACAAGGAGAAGACTTCAATTTATTGTTCTGACGTCAGACGAAATTAGTGTCTGAAAAGCCCCCATATTGGCAACATGTCTGCAATATTGGCTCCACTGAAATCGTCATCACAACTGAACCAGTTGACTTACAGATTGAAAACCGCACTACGATTATAGATGAGTGGAAAAGTTCTAGCAGTAAAAATAAACATAAATACAGTAGCCTAGGTCTAGACGTTTTTCAGCCATTTCGCCCGGGTAGGGTCGACCGTCATTGGGTAAGACAGGAAGGGTAGTAACAGGCTTTCAAGCTTACGGATTTTAAAATGACACCCGGGCTCCTGACCATCTGCCGCGGTGTCATTTTAAAATGCTGCCCGGGCGGGAAGGGTTAAGCAAATATAAAAATTACTCCAAGACAAGAAAACATAAATCAAATGCATGGTATTTTGAGTCCAATACCCAAGCTGGCTAACAGATCAAATTATCAGGATAAGTCATGGTAACAATATGATTTTTTATGAAATGATAGTCTTAGTATTATACAGTACACTTTTCTTAGATTTGGATTCTGCACATCTTATAAGACCCACCAATAAAAATGTTTGTGCAACACTTAATCAGTATTAATGTTTTATGAGTAATTATACAAATACATTTTTACCAAGATAGAAACAATGTTTTTCTTTCTTTTTATAATAATCCTGTACTGTAGTAACACATATCAAAACTCGTTGCCTTTTGGGAAAGTGTCAAGATGGAACATATGGTGTACAGTAATGATCCAACATTTCTGAATAAATATGGGTTACCACCATAGCTCTAGGAAATTTAGGTGTTAACCGGTGTTACACGAGCACTTTAACGATGGATGTAACGAAGCTACTGTATCAGAGTAAAGAAGAAGGTAAGGCCGAGTCTATTATTTGAGGATTTTCCTTTTCATAATGGCTGCATTTTGCAGCTTAGAGCTCCTAATTGTGTAGTCCAATTTAGTATACAAATAAACAACCAAATCAATCATACTAAGATAACTTGTAGCTGATTCAAGGTTCCGATACATAAAGCAGATAAATTTGCTCATGTGAAGCCGGCTTTACATTGACTCACACTTTTCTTCCTGCCCTTTTACTCAAATTTGAGCATCATCTGGTGGGAGGGTAAACTCATCCACACAGCTTTAGAGTGGGTAATACTTTGCCTCTCACATTTATCAAGCCAACCCTATGCTTCGTTGAACATTTTATATCCCCTAGAAGACCGTAAAATTATGTATTCAACTTGTAACCATAGAAAGACGAAGAAAACTACAGTAGTTATCTTATCTTTCAGAATAACCTTACATATCCACCTCGTCATTCCCATCTCATTACAATACATACTGTGGTTATTTTGTTGTTAATGGAGGACTACAAGAAAAATAACACAAAGAATAAAGTTCTTACTTGATGATTTTGCTAGCTCAGATGATTATTTGGCAATATTCAAGATGGCGGAAGGTAGCCAGGCTTAACTAATGTTAGTGGGGCAAGGATGTCGGAGTGTCCAGGCTAGTCCAATTCATGGTAATTTACATTATGCTAGTCTCTAAAGTTCCTAATAATTAATGATGTGAATTTAGGTATGATAATGTGATGAATAGTGAAGCTAAAACACATAACTATATGAAAGGATGACAAAGAATTACTTAGGGTGTTGTTGTTGCTGTTCCCCAGGCTGTCTGGCCGAACAGCCCCAAGGTCCCGAGCAAGGCCAAGGCCATAAATGAGCGCCCCCACAAAACCCTCCCAGCTTACCACTAATATAACCCGGGTGACCGAAGCCACTCCAAGGCGGGGAGCTGAGGAGGGTGCGGAAACGCCCGGGAAGCCAAAGCCCCACCCAAGACCCTGTGCCCCTCAGCAATTATGAAGGGAAAGTTGAGAGGCAAAGGAAAAATGTGACGCTTTGGCTCCCAATCTGCCAACCTCTAGGTTGGCAGTAGGGAGGTCAATTCACGGAAGAGACACCGTCACTCGAGATCTAGAAAATATATAAGTAAAAGGAACAGTCAGAGTAAGCTATGGGTATAGCAGAGATTGCTCAGCTCTCACTCTGATAGACCAGCCCATCACCAACTTAGGGTGTTGATTGGATAGAGAGAGGAAGAGAGGGAACGAAAAACACGCTTTGGAGTGCCTCATGTTTTTTTTTATCTACACAAGCGCAGTGAGTTTGATAAACATATTCCATTACTTTGTACTGAGAAACAACACAGTAGTATACTGTAATTGGAATAATAACATGCTACTTACCCATATTTAGCTATAGAATAATCTATTATTCCTGAAATATAGTGACTCACCACAGTTCTGATGAGTGATAATGAATGGGAGTTGCAGGGTCTGGTAAATGAGTTTGGAACAGTGTGCGAAAAACGGAATTTGAAGGTAAATACGGGGAAGAGCAAGGTTATGGTCTTCGAAAGGGGTGAAGTCACAGAGTGTGAGGTGAAGCTGAACGGTCAGGCTATGGAGATCGTCAACTCTTTTAAGTATCTGGGCAGTGTGTTGAGTAAAGATGGGACTATGGATGAAGAGGTGCGGGAGAGGGTACAACAGGGGAAGAGGGTTGTAGGAACGCTAAAAGCAGTAACAAGAAATAGGGTGGTCAGTATGGAAGTGAAGAAGTCCTTGCATGACAGTGTGGTAATCCCGACACTGACTTACGGAAGCGAAGCATGGACGTTGGTTGAGAGACTCAGACCAAGAGTGAGAGCAGTGGAAATGAATTACTTAAGGAGTGCGTGCGGAATTACATGGAGGGATAGACAGACTAATGAGGAAGTAAGAAGGAGGTGTGGTGTGGAGGTAGATGTGCTGGAAAGTGTATTTTACCTAATTGTATTTACCTAATTGTAGTTTACAGGAGTTGAGCTAAGCTCGTGTTGTCCCGTCTCTCGGTCTACTTTTTATCCAATTTTTTCTTGAAAATATGGATGTTCCTTGCCCCTACCACCTCCTCCTCCAGCCCATTCCATTTGTCAATACATCTATAGGGGAAGCTAAACTTCCTGATATCGTTCTTGCAGGTAGGTCTTTTTACTTTGTAGCTGTGGCCTCTAGTTATTCCTGTATCCATAATTAATATATCCTCCCTATCCAGCCTCTCCAGCCCCCGGGCACATTTGTACATCATTATCATGTCTCCCCTCTCTTTTAGACTCGGTAGATTTAATTTGTCTAGCCTCCCTTCATATGGCAGTTCTCTGAGACTTGGAACCAATCTAGTGACTGCTCTCTGGATTCTTTCTAACTTGTGAATATGAACAATATGAAAAGGAACAACTTGAGATGGTTCGGCCATATGGAACGTATGGAAAGCGAGAGAATGACTAAGAGGGTGTACGAGAGCGAGGTGGAGGGACAGAGGGGGAGAGGTAGACCGAATATGAGGTGGAAGGATGGAGTGAGGAACTACATGAATGAAGGCGGTGCTGGTTGGGGGGAGGGGCGTCGACTGACTGGGGACAGAGGTGCATGGGGGCGGTTCGTTCGTGGCCACCCCTTCGGGGATCACGGCGTCAGGCAATAGATAGATAGATAGACCACTAAAAAAGAAGCAAATAACATTGGCACATCCCAAACAACCAACAAAAGGATTCATATCTCCACTAGCAAGGGTGTTGTTAACGTTTCAGCAGAGTCACAGACCTTTATCACCAAAAGCAAGTACAGTATACAAACACTTTCCGCGGATAACACCGGGTCAGGCCTCAATCTCATATGTCAGCAGGTGTTCTCTCACCACTAAGTGGAAAAGGAACCCACAATGCTGTTTATGACCCCAGCACCAGATAACAGAGGTCAGGAATGGGAGAACGAGGAAGTGTCACAGCTAAAGGACACTGGGCCCTCGGCGGAGCCCGATGACACATTCCCCTCCATAATTCCTCCTGGGCAGGATAGACGACCTAATTCTCTTTCTCCACAAACGAATCCCACAAGTCATAAATCGTCGGATAACACCTCATCATCCCAATCGGAATCACCAGACAAGGAGGACTCGTCACTTCCATCCACCAGTGCGATGTGGTAGCATCAAATTATGATGACTAAGTGTTGAATGATATACAACAGGAACTGCACTCTTCAGCTACTTAAGTAACTGTGCCCAAGCAGACCCCCCAGCCATTGCGAACTGTGTCAGTCAAACAACCCTCCCCTACAGCTAAGTCACTGACAATGGCTCTCTCCCCTGTTCTGTTTTATAACTCTTTAACTCCTTCAGTGCGGGCTGTTATATAAAAAAATACGGTCATCACTGCGGCACTTGCCAAATTTCTGCCTTGAACAAGGGCTGGGAGGCAGGCGAGCGAGTCTAAGCAGCGCGGGACCGTCCCATCCACCGACCCCCGTGTCTGAGCTATCACTAGTGGCAGTGGGAGACACCTCCAACTCCCTTACAGACTTGGGAATAGCGGAAACCGCTCAAACTCGCTATTTTTTACCGATTTAGCGTCACGTGTGCAATATCGTTGCACGGCAACCAGTGGTCATACAGACATGATTCAGGTGTCATTGGAAAGGTCTATTCCTCTGCTTTCAAGGATATATCATTGAAATACGTTCTAGCTCTTGTTTATACATGAAAATGTGCAGGGAATAAAGGTTACTTTTAGTCCAAAACCCCCGTATGGTACAGTGCAGACCAAGCAATTGTCATATGACAAGTACCGCAACAAGCGATCCTGGATTACGTTAGGGCCTGACAGGACCTGCGAATCAATCTGTGTCAGCAGTTGCCGCCGGCTATCCAGGATCGCGTGGTACAGTCGGATGTGTTCACCAAACATGTAATGTCCACTGAAAGAGAATTAAGGCTGTCTTTGTCATTATGTCTTCCATTAACCCAGGAACTGAGATACGCCTTCTGGAAGGCAC
>JBAKBP010026783.1:0-31166 GCA_037953745.1 Lithodes maja | reverse complement strand
AGACTTTTTCTATTGCACTAGACATATCGAAAGCCTTCGATAGAGTCTGGCATAAATCTTTAATTTCTAAACTACCCTCCTTCGGTTTCTATCCCTCCATCTGTGCCTTTGTCTCTAATTTCCTTTCCGGCCGTTCCATAGCTGCGGTTGTGGACGGCCATTGTTCACTTCCTCACCCTATAAACTCCGGTGTTCCTCAGGGCTCTGTCCTATCTCCTATTCTCTTTCTAATTTTTATAAATGATCTCCTTAACTGTACCTTAATTCCCATCCATTCATATGCAGACGACTCAACCTTACACTACTCCATTAGTTTTTTCAGAACGCCCCAGCCAGCAATCCCTCAACGACAAACGTAATGAAGCCATAGAACTCTTAAATTCTGATCTAAATACTATTTCCAATTGGGGCAGAGAAAACCTTGTTAACTTTAATGCTTCCAAAACCCAATTTCTCCATCTATCTACCAGTCAGGATCTCCCAGCGGACTATCCCTTATTCTTCAACAATACAAAAATCAACCCTTCATCTTCTCTCAATATTCTTGGTGTCTCTTTTTCTTCTGCTCTCATTTGGAAGGACCATATTACCAGTCTTGCTAAGGCAGCCACCCAGAAGCTGGGTGTGCTCAACCGCCTTAGGGGGTTCTTTTCCCCTGCACAGCTTCTTGCTCTGTACAGGGGCATAGTGCGCCCTTGTATTGAGTATTGTTCACATGTGTGGGGAGGTTCCTCTCACACCGCTCTCCTAGACAAAGTTGAAAGGAAGGCCTTTCGTATCATTAACTCCCGTCCACTCACCAACTCTCTGCAATCTCTCTCTCTCCGCCGCAATGTTGCATCTCTCTCGCTATTCTATCGCTACTATAATAATCAGTGTTCCTCAGAGCTATCCCAGTGCATACCACCTCCTTTACGTAGGGCACGTGGTACCCGTCTTGCAACTCAATCCCACCCCTACTCTGTGCAACTCTCCAACCCAAGAGTGAAACGTTACTCTCAAACTTTCTTCTACTCAACATCTGAGCTCTGGAACTCTCTCCCAGAATCAGTCTTTCCCTCTTCCTATGACTTAAATTGCTTCAAACTCCGTGTGTCCAGGCATTTTGGCTCGAACGTCCCTTGATTTTGGCCCTGTCACTCTTTCAACTATGGGGGAGGCACTCGCTATAGGCAGTTATGCCTTTTGCCTCCCTCAATCACATAGAAAAAAAAAAAAAAAAAAAAAAGCTGCACAGATCACTCCCAAGCAGCACAAAATCGTCTAAATATAGCTACAATAAAATTAAAAAGACGTCGTCGGTACAGAAGGGGTTAGCGACTTGACTGCCATCTGTTGAGTGAATGCTGTACTAATATTACAGGGGAAGGATTAGCAGTGGAAGGCCTACAGTTTCCCATCTTAGTTTTGTAATACGGTATCTGATCTGAGGAAGTGACGGCGGTGACGAACCTCGGCCATTCTGTTGCTAGCCGGGCCTGGAGGTGGTGTTTTGCAAGATATTAGAAGGTATGGGATTTTAATGTAGTTTTTAAGGGGAGAGCAGTAGTTTTTTTGGCCCCCCTTCTCCCTCATGTTTAGTCCCATTAGTTTTCTTAAGCTTGGTGGAGGTCTAGGGAGGAAACTTGTAGGTATCTGTGGAACGAGCTTCACATGTCATTTTGTTGCTGGAGGTGGAGCCATGGGATACAATAATGGGGTGAGGGGGGCTTAGACCCCCCCTACCCATCATGACATTGTCATCATCATATATTTTACCAGCAGGGGCAAATAACAGCAGTCAAATTAGATGCGAATATAACAGTGTGCGACTAGGCCCTTATGTAAACTCCTCGTTGTTTAGATGAAGTTGCAGGCTCGATTATGTTAGTCTAATTTGAGTCTTTGACTGCATTTATTTACAAAATTATCCCACGGCCAGCTGTTATTTGCCCCCTGCTGGAAATATAGGTACTTATTGTAATACCCTCGAAAATATCCCGCAACCCCAATAATGTACTACCCGAGTTGACGTCAGGTATAGTGTAAAATAGTCGTTGATGGGAAGTCCAATAAAGTAATCACGTGAATTACCACGAGACTATCACCTGGTTCTTACAAATCGGACTAAGGTTACTATACTTTAGTACGTCCGTGGTAGTACAGTGGGTTAGCGCGCGGGCCTGGTTGACCTAGGGGCCATGGTCACTAACCAGGGTTCGAACCCCACCCAAGGCATCTCAAAACCTGTGGGTTTTTAGGAGGGTTAAACTCCCAGTAGCATTCAAGGAGACTACTGCAGGACTCTTCTTCTTCTTCTTACCTCTGACCGGGTATAGGCTATCCTGGTGTTTACTACCCTATACCCCTTTGAAAGGACATTAGCCTAACCTAACAACCTTACCTAACCTATCCTAGTATTATAGGTGGGGGCTGCCGCCCCCACACCCCCGCTTTGACTTAGGTGTTTGGTGTATTTGTCTGTGAAGTGGGTATTTTTCAATTTGTTGATAACGAAAATCCTCCATGCGGACTATATGGAGAAAAATATGGCGAATCTATTGGTGCCTATTTTCCCTAATAAATTGTTTCTCATAACTTCGCACTAGTGTCCTTGAATATTATCAAACTCCCTTCAGAGGTTCGAGCCCCGCGCCAGGCACCAGGCACCAGGAAAGGTTGACCCTAAGTGGGCCTGGGGAGTTTTCAGGAGACCATGAATTCCCTTCACACCCAGCATTTCACTTATAACCGAAACTACCACTAATTATGGACAAACTGGATTTTAGGTCACGTATGGGATATAATGTTCTAAATGTATACAAAAGCGTTTGATGCATATTAAATTATTTTTCCTTAGACTTTGTGGGTTAAATAAGGCCGCCATCTTGGATCGGCTGAGAACTAATATTTTTATTTTTTTACCGTAGTTTTAGTATTTTGTCATATTCTATATCAATAGTAACCCTGCGGGGGTCTGGGGGCGGCAGCCCCCAGGTTAGGTTAGGTTGTTAGGTTTGGGTAATGACAAAATATGGTTTTAGGGGGCATGTTTTAATATTGCAAAATAATGGGTAATTATGAATTTCTAGAAGGAAAAACACTTTAACACACACTAATCAATGAAGAAACTGATGAGAAAAAGGATTATAATACAAAAAACACATACGTGACCTAAAATCCAATTTGACCCTAATTATTTCTCAATATTTGAAGGCCATTATAGAATAAGGATGTTGCAAAGATCATATTAAAATTTGTTTCAACCTCCGGAGATCCATTATATGTGCACTATATAAAGTACTGTAAAATCAAAACACTCCCTATAATTCTCCCTATTGACGGCAGTGAAATTCTTATTAAGCCCCTTACTGTTAAAATAGATGCTGATTTCAATAATTCATGGTGGGGGGTGAGGGGGGGCGAAGCCCCCCCCCCCCCTCAACCCATCCTGTATCCCAAGCCCAAATTTTGTTTATATTTACTCTGAAAATGACTTGCATATGAGTGTTTTAAGATCGTTGGATAATGGGCGAAATAAAGTTTTCCGGGGATTGTAACTAATTTCGGTAATTTTTTTGAAAAGACTCGCAGCGTTATTATAAATCATTTATTAGGGAAAGTGAAGCTCTATGGAATCCTTATAATACTCAAAGAGTTAACAGAATCTCTAGGGTGTATATATTATCTGTTTGTCCCATGAAGATGCAAAAACACGAAAGCGCTTGGAACTCTGTATTTTTCTTCCTTCCCTATGCATATTCTGTTTTTTTTTGGTTAGTGTTGCTGTGAATTTTTTGCATATTATATAAAAAAAAAAAAAAATTTCTATGTGGATGAGGGAGGCAAAACTGCCTGTGATGAGTGCCTCCCCCAGAGTTAAAAGAGTGACAGGGCCAAAATCAAGGAACGTTCTAGCCAAAATGTCTGGATACACAGAGTTTTAAACAATTTAAGTCATAGGATGAGGGAAGATGGATTCAGGGAGAGTTCCATAGCTCAGCTGTTGAATAGAAGAATGATTGGGAATAACTTTTCACTCTTGAGTTGGAAAGTTGTACAGAGTAGGGGTGGGATTGTGTTGCAAGACGGGTACTACATACCCTACATAGAGGAGGTGGTATGCACTGAGAGAGCTCTGAGGAACACTGATTATTGTAGTAGCGATAGAATAGTGAGCGAGATGTAACATTGCGGCGAAGAGAGAGAAATTGCAGAGAGTCTGAGTAGACGGGAGTTAATGATACGAAAGGCTTTCCTTTCTACTTTGTCTAGGAGTGCTATGTGAGAAGATCCTCCCCACACATGTGAACAATACTCAATACAAGGACACACTGTGCTCCTGTACAGAGAAAGAAGCTGAGCAGGGGTAAAGAACCCCTTGAGGCAGTTGAGCACACCCAGCATCTGGGAGGCCGCCTTAGCAAGACTGGTAATATGGTCCTTCCAAAAGAGAGCAGACGAAAAAGAGACACCAAGAATACTGAGAGAAGATGAAGGGTTGATTTTTGTATTGTTGATGAATAAGGGATAGTCCTCTGGAAATTCATGGCGGGTAGATAGATGGAGAAATTGAGTTTTGGAAGCATTAAAGGTAACAAGGTTTTCTCTGCCCCAATTGGAGATGGTAGTTAGATCAGAAGATAAGTGTTCTATGGCTTAGTTAAGTTTGCTTTTGAGGGTTTGCTGGCTGGGGCGTTCTGGGAAACTAATTGAATAGTGTAAGGTAGAGTCGTCTGCATATGAAGGGATAGGACTGGAGGTACAGTTGAGAAGATAATTTACGAAAATTAGAAAGAGAATAGGAGATACGACGGATCCCTGAGGAATACTGGAGTTGATAGGATGAGGAAGTGAACAATGGCCGTCCACAACCGTAGCTATGGAACGACCAGAAAGGAAATTAGAGACAAAGAGAAAGTTTGCCTAGGCAGGGAGACAGCATGGAAGCACAGTTTTTTAATACAACAGGAGGAACACCGTCCGGACCGTACGCCTTCTTAGTATTAAGCCCAGAGAGCGTAGAAAGTACATCTTTAAAAGAGATTAGGATATTAGGCATAAGTAGAAGAGGGGGGTGGAGAGGGAGGAATAGCACCGAAATCATCCAGGGTATAAATTCTAGCAAAAGTTTGAGCAAAGAGTTCAGCTTTGTCAGAGGAAGAAGTGATGGTTGTGCCATCAGAGTGGAAAAGGGAAGCGAAAGAAGAGTAAGAAAAATTATTGGAGAGGTTTTTGGCTAGATGCCAGAAGGCTTGGGAAGAGCTAGAGTTGGATAGTTCAGTTCATTTATTATTGATGAAAGAAGTTTGGCGAGTCGAAGAACGGATTTGGCTTGATTCCGGGCAGAAACATAGGAAGAGATTCTTGAGTCTTAAGGCGTCGGTACCGTTTGAATGCTTCCTCCTTGTTGCGGACAGCAGTAGAATAAGCGTGAGTAAACTATCATTTGACAATTTTATTCACATTAAGAAGAATATATGGAAGTCAGAGGGTTAATTGACATAGTCTTTACCCTTTTGATTTCCACAGATCCTTCCAAAGCTGTATAAAATAGTCTAATGGTAGCCAGAAGAAACTAAAACGCGTCGTGATCCTCGAAGGGTTTAGCATTAAGGGGGTAGTACTCGCTTTTTATGGACCCCGTTCTCCCTCATGTTTAGCATTTTATTTTTGAGGTTTTAACATTTGCGTGCCATTGTTTGTCGATTTTAAGACCTTTTGCCCCATTTCTTCGTCAATGTTAAGACCTTTCGCCCAATTTAGGTGTTGATTGTTTTCCTGGCGAGTGATAGCGAGCCTGTAATCTTAGAAGGCACTGGCCGTATTTCTCTACCGAAAAATGTACAAATTTATCTTGAAAGGGGGTCTAGGGGTGCTATTTTAAGCTTGATGGAGGTCTAGCGAGGAAACTCAAAAATAAATAAATTAATAAATACATAGACCAAAAAACAAGCACTACCCCCTTAAATTAACTTAAAACCATAATTTAATCTATATTATACAGGTGATCACATAAGCCCTGTTCCTCTCGGTGATCTTATACATGGAAATATAATGCACATGATTGAATTACGAGTGTAGTTTCTTATGCAGTGGTTGTTGTCGTTCCCCAAGCTGCCTGGCCGAACAGCCCCAAGGCCAAGGCCATAACCGAGCGCCCCCAGAATACCCTCCCTGCCGACCACAATAAAGCCTGGGTGACCGAAGCCACTCCATGGCGGGGAGCTGAAGAGGGTGCAGAAACGCCCGGAAAAGCAAAGCCCCACCCAGGGTCCTGTGCCCCTCAGCAATTATGAAGAGAAAGTTAAGGGGCAAAGGAAAAATGTGATGCTTTGGCTTCCAATCTTGGTAGATTGCGAGGTCAATCCACGGAAGAGATGCCGTCACTTGAGATCTAGAAAATATATAAGTAAAAGGAACAGTCAGAGTAAGCTATGGGTATGGCAGAGATCGCTCAACTCTCACTCTGATAGACCAGCCCATCACCACATGACTAGAACCCAATCCTCAGCATCAGCTAGGAAAGTTTTTTTTATCTTTCTCTCCTTTTCTCTGGCTTGTATCCATTCGGCCCCATTCAGCCAACTGTTTTAAGGCTTTTATCCCCATCCAGGTGTCGATTTCTTCCTGGCAAGCGATAGCGAGCCAGCATTGTTTGGAGAAATCTGGCTTCGCCGGAGACATTTTTCTATTGAAAATGTACAAATTTAGCTTGCTGTCAAAACAAAAAGATATACTGTATATGATGGCTCACTACCGCTCACCAAGAAAATATTGACACCTGGATGGGGGTAAACATCTTAAAACAGTAGGCTGAATGGGGCCGAATGGATACAAGCCAAAGAGAGAGGGAGAGAAAGAGAAGAAAAGCGAGGTGAGCCCCCTTATAGAAACCACATTCGCAGTTCATTCATACTATTTTACTTTCACACATAAGATGACAACGAGGAACAGAACTTATGTGGCCAACTGTACATTATATTACCATGTATAAGATGACAACGAGGAACAGAACTTATGTGGCCAACTGTACATTATATTACCATGTATAAGATGACTGCGAAGAACAGAACTTATGTGGCCAACTGTACATTATATTACCATGTATAAGATGACAACGAGGAACAGAACTTATGTGGCCAACTGTACATTATATTACCATGTATAAGATCACTGAGAGGAACAGAACTTATGTGGCCAACTGTACATTATATTACCATGTATAAGATGACTATGAGGAACAGAACTTATGTGGCCAACTGTACATTATATTACCATGTATAAGATCCCAACGAGGAACAGAACTTATGTGGCCAACTGTACATATCCGGATGCTAGGCTGGGCCATTAACCCCTTCCGTACTGGCGACGTCCTTTTCACTTAACTTGGATACTATTAGACGATGTTATTCCGCTTAGGAAGGATGTCTGCCAATTAATAAGCTACAGACTGCCTCAATTAATCCTTCTAGCTGCCATATATTCTTCCTAAGCAACATAACATCGTCTAAATGTAGCTGGAATCATGTACAAAAGCCGTCGTCGGTACAGAAGGGGTTAAGAGGAAGGAGTATCTGTAGGTTAGCTTAAGGGGAGGTTTTTAGTTGATTCCCTAGACTTCCATCAAGCTTAACATTACACCCCCTAGACCCCCTTTCAAGATAAAATTGTACATTTTTCGGTAGAAAAATGTCCCGGCCGAAGGCCGATTCCTTTTAAATTACAGGCTCGCTATCGCTCGCCAGGAAAAAGTAGACACCTAAATGGCACGAAAAGTCTTAAAATTGACAGAAATGGGGCGAAAGTTCTTAATATCGCCAAACTAATGGGGCGAACGTCTTAAAATATCAAAAGCAATGGGGCTAAACATGAGGGAGAAAGGGGTAAAGAAAAAAAATCCCTCACATGGAAATCTCCCCTTAACCCTTAGAGTCCCAGCGACGTGTTATATATTATTCTAGCTCTATTTAGACGATATTATGCAGCTTAGGAAGGATCTGTGGTAGTTAAAAGAGTTGGTTGAGATAGTTCAGAGTCTTATTATTGCTAGAGGTCCTTCCTAAGCTGAATAGAATCGTCTAATAGTTGCCAGTATATGATACAAAAAGGATGTCCCTGGTACTGAACGGGTTAAGGATTTTAGGTCCGTCTAATAATAATAATTAATATAAGTAAAATAATAATGATATACTTATACTCTTATATGCAATTATCAAAGCATAGGTGAATCCAGAAAAGTAGTTTAATCGTTTGAGTACCATTGTCATTTTAACCGCATTTTGGCTACTGTTAGACAATTTTATTCAGGTTAGAAAGGGGCTCCGGCAGTTATCAGGCTGCGAACTATCTCGCTTAACCCTTTTTACTACCACAGCTCCCTCTTGAACTGCTTAAAGTCATCTAAATATAGCTAGAATATAATTAAAAAGACGTCGCCGGTACAGAATGAGTTATAAGGATGGGAAAGTGATTTAGAATAGGCTTATAGATGTTTGTTCTAGAGATACATAATATTGCTTAGTTCTTACGAAGGGAAAGCTTCGCCATACAGTTCCCAAAGTACATTCGTTGTCCGGCGTAGTCCAGCACACTGTTGGCTTTGGCCAGAGTTTTAGCGCCCACAACGACGTCCATATCGTTGGATGGGAAAACCCGAACATTCTTACTTGCCAACAAGCTGCTCTTCCCAAACTTCACTCGGACTTTTCGGGGCAGATCCTTCCTATTAAGCTTTTCCAGGGTTCGCTTGCTAAGGTATATGAACTTGGCACCAGAGTCAAAAATGATTGAGAAAGGTTGCACGTCACCCTTTGCTCCGCTGGTGGATTTCATATTTAGCATCCCTGATGGATAATAGGAGTTCAGCGGTGCCATGTTGTTGAAATACAGAGTGGACGTACCCTTGGAGAAAACCTGGATGATGTTCAGTTTTCGTAGTTTTTTGTTGCCAAGAAAGATATTCTTTTGGAGCTGAGTCGGGGTCTGTCCGGGTGGGAATACTTCCATTGAAGTCAAGAAGGAAACTCCATTGCTCAGCTTGACAGGCACCCTTTTCGCCCACAACATCTTGTTAGCCTTGGACTCACCCCAGGCATCAAATTCCACATGCCTAAACCCAACCACGTACTGCAGAATACCCCACTCCTCCGCCACCTCGTAGCTCACACTGTTTGATGTGCAACCAGAATCTATTTCAATGGTGCAAGGATGTTCGTTGATTGATGCATTCAAAATACATGGGAATGCGTCCGTTGTAATGCTCGGTAGCTTATCAAAGTTAGGCAAAGGGAGAGGGTCGGACATCATATCAGGTCGGGCGTGGAAGGTTACAGTATCTCTCTGGTTGTTCTTCAGACCCCGAGCTTCCATCACCAACTCTTCCCTCTTCTCAGCTCTGGCTTTGTTATTTTCCCCTCTCACATTCACCCTCACCCGTTCCGCAACACTCACTTTTGTGGTCACAGTCATTTTGTGTTCTGTAAGTAAGGACAATTAAGCTGGTCGATCACAGTTAAGAGCAACTGCGCGACACTGCTTGTCCTTTGGTTCACGGGAACTGTTTGACTAAAGGGCTGTAGGGCTACAGGAGGTTCTGCGGCCTAACTTTTCTTACATAAAACAATTTTTGTTTTTTTGCTGTTTTGATGCTGCAATCAATTGAAAAATAGTATAATAAATGTAAGGAGGCCTTTGTGAGGTCCCTCTCGGCCGTAATGTCGCGAAAAATCCAAATTAAGTAATAATATTTGTGAATAATTATAAACATATATAATAGTTTCCCATATAATGTAAGTTTTCTTGACGCCTAATTAGTCAAAGAAAATAAATATTAATATGGGTAACTAATATATAAATTCCACAGTGCTCAAACTGAAAATTACTGATACGTTTACGTTGCGGGACCCTCAGAGGGCCGCTCTCGGGCGGCATGATATGCGGGGGCTGTACATTAGGTACTAGTGGTTGTGGACAGGATAAGGGGAAGGATCAGGATTAGGGATGTTATAATTGGTGATCCTAGTTCTAAAAGAATCAAGAGTGGGGCTATTAACTACATGAAATGGGAGGTGGTTCAACTCTTGGATGCTGCGGGGATAAAAATTATTGTCTAAATATGTCAGTGCTTGCCTGATACAAAGGAAATCAAGCAACAACAGGTCTAGTGACCCTTCTAGGCTGCTTGTCCTCCAAAACACGGAGGATCAAGTGTCCAAACAGTGGTTTAGAGTGGGTAAGGGAACATTGGAAAGGGAACTACTTCCCTGGAACTAATGTCCGTGGCAGGATTAGAAAGTTAGTAGGGGACAGATGGGTTAGTACGTGTAGTATTTTAAGTTGTGGCTGCGTATTGTAGTAAATCGTATACTTGTAGGGTGTAAATGTATATCTCTGTCTATGTCTACGTCTACTAAGTTGTTAGTGATTTTATATAACATCTGTTGTCTGTGTATTTGTCTTGTTGCAAGTGGGTCTAGTCTTATGTCTTGTGTGAGCAAAGTGACAAATGTATTTTGTCTGTAATCACGTCTGATCCATCTTGCAGCTTTGGTTTGTATGGCCTCTAGTATATTTATGTTATTGTGAGTGTGTGGATCCCAGACAGTGTCGCAGTATTCTAAGTGTGGCCGAACAAGTATTTTAAATGCTAGAATTTTGATGTTTGCATTACACTTAATGAGATTCCTGCGCAGGAAGCCCACTCTGATGCTGTTAACGTTAGTGGTCCACCTCATGTCTGCTGAGATGTGGACCCTCAAATATTTGTGAGGGAACAGTATCTAAAAAAGTGCTATGGAGTTTGTAGGAAAATATATAATATATTGCGTTATGTCGCGCCCACGCATATTTTGGAGCAAATATGTACAGGGAGGCATTATAAGAAGCTCAAATAAGTCCGGTATAGAGAAAATATGTTATATTCACTCACTGAAATCGAATATTTAGAGCTCAAAGAAACCTTATCAAGAAAAACAAAATCCAACTATCTATCTATCTATTGCCTGACGCCCTGGTTCCCGAAGGGGTGGCCATGAATGAAACGCCCCCATGCACCTCTGTCCCCAGTCAGTCGACATCCCTCCTCCCAACCAGCACCGCCTTCATCCATATACTTCTTCACTCCATCCTCCCACTTCTCTCGCTCTCGAGAATTGATTAATTCAGGTCTTAGAATATCCTCTGAAAACTGATGTATTTTTTAGTAATTTAAGGTCAAGATATGTGAATTCCAGATAGCCTAGGTTATGTAGATAATATATAACGATATTAAGGGGAGGTCTCCACTTGAGGGATTTTTGTCTTGACCCCTTTCTCCCTCATGTTTAGCCCCATTGCTTTTAATATTATAAAAAGTTTGCCCCATTAGTTTAGCGATTTTAAGAACTTTCACCCCATATTAAGACCTTTCGTGCAATTCAGGTGTCTATTTTATCCTGGCGAGCGATAGCGAGCCTGTAATTTAAGAGGAACCGGCCTTTGGCTGGGAAATTTTTCTACCGAAAAATGTACAAATTTATCTTGAAAGGGACTCGAGGGGGTGTAATTTTAAGCTTGATGGAGGTCTAGGGAACAAACTAAATACCTCCCCTTAAAGGAAAAATAATTTAGAAATTAGTTTTCCGCTAACCTTGTATTTATTGATATTATATCTCGCTTCATTAATTTAGCATATTTCAGTTCCTCCTTTATTTACAATATTAGTCTACAATTCTAGGTAGCCTATACTATGTTTAAGGGCAGATTTCCACTTGAGGGACTTATTTATGGAACCCTTTCTCCCTCGTGTTTAGCCCCATTGCTTTTGAGATAATAAGACGTTCGCCCCATTAGGGGTACCAACGTTGAAGAACGCAGGCTATGAGCAGAGGTTGAGGACACTGGGGCTTCCGACACTGGCATATAGGAGAAAGAGAGGGGATATGATAGAGACTTTTAAGATAGTGTCAGGAAAGTACGATGAGGATGTGTGTTAAGGTATCTTCTTGATGCGGGAGGGAACAAGAACGAGAGGACACTCTAAGAAAATTTACAAAGAAAGAAATAGGCTTGAGAAGGCAAAGAACTCATTTTGTTGATAGAGTGGTAAATGAGTGGAACGCACTGCCCCAGTATGTAGTCGATTCCGAATCAATAAGGGAGTTTGAAAGTAATCTTGATAAAGCATGGGGAAGACAAGATTTGAAGTTTGATTATAAAACAAAAATACAGAATAGTAAAAATGTTGCGTCTGCTACCGCCGCCGCCAACAATAATAATAATAATAATAATAATAATAATATTTATTCAGTTAGCAATTTTACAGAGTTGGTACCACATAGTTTGTTACAAATATGACATGTACCAGCCTTGCATAATTCCAACTAAGGATAGCCCAATAAGGCCGTTAGGCGTATTTCCATTGGGGTCCACGGTGAACACCGGTGAACGACCGCAGCAGTGCAAGTACTTGTACTGAGCTGGATACACAGGCATAGTTTGCCTTTTTTCCAGAGGATCTACTGTAAGAAACTGTAAGAATTAGTTTGGCGATTTTAAAGGTGGTGGTGCATGACATGGGCCTCTCCCTATAATGGTAAATAACAAAGTGCAAGTAACCCACTTTGAGTGTTCTTATACAATTTTGTGAAACAATAAACTCAATATATAGAATTTTATACCTTACGGAAGATGTGAACGATTCGGAGTTAAGGCGACCTTCGTGACGTCACACCAGTAAAATTGTAAACAAAGACAGCGCTACAACAACCTTACGTTCGGGGAGCTGCCGAAGATGGCGTCTGGAGGGGAGGTCCCACTAGCTTCTCCCGCTACTAACACCTCTTCTACCTCGCCTATCATGCATGTAACCCCCCCAAATGACCCCACAAACTCTGACTGCCCCACAGACAACGATCAATGGTTAGATAGTGCCTTCCATTCTCGTAATAACGCAAAATCATCCAAAATACATAGGCGGCATGGTGAACAACAAACCCCAGCGGTAAGCCCAAACATCGCTGGTAAGTACCCCTCACAAACTTTTCATACCATACTAGTCAAACCCAAAGATGCAGCATTCTTCTCCAAGGACACAAAGTACCTCGAGTTCTTCAAAAACATTGAACAACATCTCCACATTACTGCCCTGAACGTACGATTAAACAAAGATAAGGGCATACTGGCAGTGGACACTGACACTGAACTTAGCACCTCAGTAATAGACAATGCTTTACAAACCACCAACATCGGACAATGGGAAGTTACAGTGTCCTTACCTAGGGATAACCAGCAACTTTCCCACAGTATCATAAGCATCCCCACCTACATAACTGTAGAGGAAATCACCAGCAGTCTACTAGAAACAGAAATAGGCCTAGATAGCAATATAGTCAATGTCATTAGATTTACGGATAAAAATTATACTACTGGGGAGCTGTGCCCCTCAAAAAGAGTGCGGATCACTTCTCGATCCCCCCTCCCCACAATGATCAAAGTTGCCACTTTCCAGCGCACTGTCACCCCCTACACCCTACTGCCCCTCAGCTGCAGGAAGTGCAAAAGATGGGGCCACATGACCAAAAACTGCCGAGCAACATCGATCCGTTGCGCCAAATGCGCTCAACTACATCCAACCAGTGAATGCACGAGCACAGAATTCAGATGTCCAAACTGCGGCGGAGACCACCCATCCACCTCAAGCATCTGCCCAGAATTTGTAAAGGCAAAACACCAAAATAACCCTCAGGGCGCCAGTACTACGAATAAAATCCAGGAACAAGTTGCATCAGTACCGGTACCACTAGCAAGGGAACAAGGTGCATCAGTGCAAACTGTGCAACCAGAATACCGTCCGCTAGTGGGAAACAAGCCTAGCCCTCACCCAAGCACATCATACTCCCATGTCTTACAGAATCAGAACCCCACAGCTAGGACATCCCACAATTATCTAACAAACTTTCCCACCCACCCACAACACAACTCAAACACTAGGCCACAAGCACCAAACCCCAAAGACCAAGGCAAGCACATACACATAATTAACACCATAACATCATTGCCAATGGAGGAGCAGCTACACATAATGGCCTCCATCATCAGCAACCTCCAACATGCTGTACAAACAAAAAATAATTGCACTGATACAGATGGTGGACCATCTTCCACCAACATAACCATACCGCCACCCTCACAACAACCAGACCCCCCACAAATGCCTTGCCAAGTCCCTCCACCAGGCCCAAAACCCCCCCTACCACACTCATCACATACTACAGCCATAACTATAACAACATCATCAACACCGACACCACCTGCAACCACAACTATCACAACACCTACAGTACCAGTAGCTACAACAGTCACAGCACCATCAATACTGGAGGCTACAACTGAAACAGCCACAACACCACCAGCACCAGTAGCTACAGCTATCACAACACCACCAGTAACGGTAGATGCAACTAGCACAAGTTGCACAACACCTCCAGTACCGGTAGCTACAACTACCGATACCACAGCACCACCAGTACTGGCACCAAATACATCAGCCCATACAGCTTCACCCACCCCACAACCATCACCAGAGTCACCAGAGTGCACGATGACCCAAGTCAACTCAACAGAGCAACAGCCCACGGAACAATAACAACAAATAATAACTGATACTGGTACCAGTACTGGGAATACCAGCCAACTCAAGAGCATCCCAAGCGAAAATAGCCTAAATGAAAGTAACAAAACACAAACAAATACAGGGGACAGTAAAAGCCAAGGCCAACCAAACTCCACCATCAAAACGGCAGATTTTCAGCACCCAAAAAAACCCCAAAACAACACCACCCATACCCAGACCAAACATCCATCATCACCACCTCAGGATAACCGCCACAGAAACCTCAGAAACACCAACAAAAAACGTTAGTAACTATGGCTCCACTCCAAGTAATGACATGGAACACCAAGTGCCTTAAAACATCATTGTCAGAACTAAAAAACTACTTAAGAACAAAATCCCCACATGTAGCAATTATAACAGAAACCTGGCTAACTGACAAGTATAAACCCAACCTTAAACCCTACATCAGCATAAGGAAAGACAGAGTAGGGAGACCAGGAGGAGGAATCTTGCTGCTAACCAAACACGAACTTTCCGCAAAAGAAATAAAACTCAGGCCATTCCCTAATGGAACACTAGAAATCCTAGCTGTCTCATTCCCATATAAAAAAACACAACTATCCATCATTGGAACATATAATCCAAGGGGTTCTATATCACATCAGGAGCTGACTCATTATATCCAACAAGTACCCACACCCTTCATGGTGATAGGCGACCTAAATGCCAACCACCCCTCCTGGAGCAGAGGCACAGCCAATACAGCAGGGAATGACATATTTAGCTACATCCAAAACAGCAACTATAGCCTACTATCAGAACCTTTCATCCCAACATACTTCAACCTACAAACGAACTACAGCTCCACCATCGACATATGCCTTGGCTCGGGAATCCTTTCCCCAGAGGTAAGATCCAAAGTAGGGCCAGACCTGGGCACAGACCACCCCGGCCCCTACACATAGAGTTCACAAACTTCAGCCCACCTATATACCCCATTACCCTACCCAAATGGCGTATCCCCCCAAAGTTCAACTGGAAGACCTGGGAAAATACTGTACAAAATCCAGATGGCAACCATACAGACCCCAACGTCATGCATACAAAAATGACCGAAGCAATAGATACAGCAGCCTCACAACACTTCAAACTCACGTCAGGACTCCCATCCAACAAAATTCTGAGACCCTGGTGGACCGAGGAATGCTCCAGAGCTGTAGCGACACGAAGAAGGGCTATCCAAAAACAACGAAGGTCTAAATCACTGCTGAATTGGATCCAAGTTAAAAAAACTACAGCTTTTGCCACAAAAACAATCCGATCAACCTGCAAATCCTCCTGGAGAGAATACTGTAGCAACATAAACCATGACACCCCAATTTCAGAAGTCTGGAATAGATTCCGCAGCATCACAGGACGACCCTCCTTCCCATCATTCCCCTTCACAATAGATGGAGAGATGTGCCTTTTACCCAAAGACAGAGCCGATGCAATAGCTACCCGCATACAAAATAACCAACACCAGGAACCCCCAGATGACCAAGAAGAAGCCAACAGGATCAGTAATGAGATCACCATAGCTATACATCGTCCTACACAAATGAACAAGCCCTTCACCACTTCTGAAATGCAAACCGCAATAGCCCACCTCCCAACAGGCAAAACAGCAGGACATGACCGCATACCATACGAGTTTATCAAATACCTACCACCAACAATGCACACCCAACTGCTTCACCTTATCAACACAACATGGACACAAGGCAACGTCCCCAAGGACTGGAAAAACGGTATCATCCTGCCCTTCATTAAACCAGGAAAGGACCCCTGCCTGTCATCATCGTACCGACCAATCAGCCTCCTGCCTAGCATAAGCAAGCTGGCAGAAAGAATGGTCCAGACAAGACTCTCCTGGCACCTCGAAAACAATAACCTCATCCCCTCCTCACAAGCCGGCTTCAGACCTACCTGTTCTACATTAGACCAGGTACTTAACCTGGAACAGGTAATACTATCAGCCCTTTCAAGCCAAAAGACCTGTATCGTAGTATATTTAGATCTCTCCTCTGCTTTCGACACCGTTCCCCACGATCTCTTACTGCTGAAACTATCCAGAATGGGAATAAAAGGACACATGCTGCAATGGTTAAAGTCTTCCCTCTCCAACAGAACAAACCAAGTATTCATCCAAGGCCAGATGTCTAAGACCATAACAACAAAAAAAGGATTACCACAAGGATCCTCACTCAGCCCCCCCTTATTCGACGCGTACCTGTCGGACATGCCAAACATAAACCCAGCAAAAACAATACAATACGCCGACGACATAACAATATACGCCTCAGACCATAATCCCCAAATAGCCGAACAAAGGATTCAGGACGCCCTCAACATCCTAGGGAACTGGACTAATGAATCAAAACTAAGTATCAACCCAACCAAATCGCTATACCAGATCTTCACGAGAAAGAAAAACTACAGACCTCCAAGATTCACGCTTAATGGAGAAGATTTGCTTCCTACACAGAGCCACAGATATCTCGGAGTAATTTTTGATGCTCCACTCCTCACTTGGAAAGACCACATAGACTACCTGATATACAACACCAACCAAAGACTGAACATCATGAAAGCAATCGCAGGCACAACATGGGGTGCAGACGCCACAACCCTCCGAACATTCTACATAGCATACATCAGAAGTAAACTTGACTACTGTGCCCAAGCATTCGCCTCAGCCGCACCGACCCATCTTCATAAACTGGAGGTGGTACAGAATTCAGCAATGAGGATCGTAATGGGGGCCCTTAAATCAACCCCGGTGGCCAGCCTTCAGTGTGAAGCAAATCTAATCCAACTCCACACCAGAAGGGATATACAGTGTGCCACCTACTTCTCAAAAATCTATGCTGCCCCACCTTCCCACCCATTCTCTGCATCTCTCCGCAATGTACCAGTACAGCCTCAAGGAGCTCCCATCCATAAAGCACCCTTCCGAGAGCGCGTAGGGCAAATTATACATAGAAAATCACGCATATTCCTTGGTTGCCACTCAACCCCCATGGTACCACCAGTCCCACAATGGGAATACATCCCACCCACAGTCCAGACAGACCTCATCAACTCAACAACCAAGAAAAACAACTCGGCCGAGCTCAAGCAAGAGTTCCTCGAAGTCCTCCACACCCAGCACCAAAATTCCACCCACGTATACACAGATGGATCACGCATCAGTACCAGTAATAACAACAGCAAATCTGTGTCTTCAGCATTATGGATCCCAAAATTTCACCTTACCATGGGATGGAAGCTACCCAAACAAACCACAGTGTTTACAGCAGAGCTCTATGGACTCCTCCGTGCACTTGAGATCATCAACACCCTCCCAGTAAGTGCCTACACCATTTGCTGTGACTCCAAAAGTGCCATACAAGCCATCAACTATAACACCAAGACAAACAAGGAAATAGTATACCCTATGATCCAACTCCTCACCACCCTCCACTCTCAAGGATATACAATATCCCTCCAATGGGTACCCAGCCACATTGACATCCTCCATAATGAAATAGTGGATGGACTAGCCAAAGGGATGCACTCCTTCCACCTAACAACAGTCATACCCTACACCACAACCGACCGGACAAACATCCTCAGAGAAGACGTCCTCCAAGACTTCAAGGAAGAGTGGAAAATAACCATAGCTGGCACACAATACAGTAACATCAAGTCAGAGTGGTCAGTGTGGAAACACTCCATCTACAAGAACAAAGCCTTAAACACAGCGGCTCTCCGCCTCAGAACAGGACACACCAGACTGGGAGGGCATATGTACAGGATGGGACTGCAAGCAAATGAAAATTGCCCGTACTGCCTCACACCTGAGACAGTGGAGCATTATCTACTCCACTGCCACAGACATTACGGTGCCCGCACCCACCTCAGAAGTGTAGTAACCCAACAAGGAGGAACATTCAACATCAAGCATATCCTAGGTGGAGGAGACCTACCACAGCACAGTAAACATGTCATCGCATCAGCCCTAGGAACCTACATCAGAACAACAAACAAAATCACAAGCATATAAAATTACCATCCAACTGAATCTGTACTATACCACCACTGATCATCATCATCTCTGACCTCACCCTCACCTTGACTTGAATCACACAGTACACATAGAGCAGTACTGTACTACAACTGATCATCATCATCTCTGACCTCACCCTCACCTAGACTTAAATCACCCTGACCTCAAAAGACAACGACAAACTTACCCCCCATATACAGTACAGTAGTATAAAATCCACCTTTACTATCTCTCCTAACCCCTATTATACTAACAATTGTTCTTTTCACCCCTCCTAAAACGCCTGTGCAGTAATCTGGAGACACCACAACCCTCCAAGCAAACTGCACATTTAAACAATAAGAAGAAGAAGAAGAAGACAACAGCTACACTTTGGACTCAGTCTCTGATATTGCACACATACACCACTTCGAAAAGTACACACACACACTCACGCTTATACAAACACATATATTTAGAGACACACATATATTTAGAGACAGACACATATATACACACAATTAAACACACCTATTTACACACACACACACACACACACACAGCCCGTAGCCTAGTAGGTAGAGCTCTCGTCTCACACACGAGGGGTCGGGGGTTCAATCCCAGACCGGGCGGAGACAAATTGGGCTTGTCTCCTTTCATGTGTTAGCCTCAGTTCACCTAGCTGTAAATAGGTACCTGGAATAAGTGGACGACGTTGTGACGTCCCATCTGGGGTTGGCAAAAATGGTACAAGGCGAGATGGGTATCATATGGTTCACCTAAGCTGATGGCTACCTAAGCCTTCGGGCGAGACGGTACCGTCTATAGTGAGAATGGTACCAAACAGATCCACCCTAAGCCTTCGTTTCCGATGTCGCCAATTGGCTAAATACAGACTACACACACATCCACAGCCATTCCAACAGTACATAAAACACTTAACATGCATTTCACGCAATACATTCCCAGTTAAGGAGGCGCGATAATAATGAGCTTAGCTCGCATTGCGTGGATTCCCCTTGACGAACAAGTAACTGAGTAACTGAGTAACACACACACAAACACACACATATTTACATACACACACACTCAGGGGAGGTGTGGTGGAGTGGTCTTGCCACTGGCCTGGTAATCCAAAGGTCCCGGGTTCAAATCCCGATGTATCAATGGGAAGATATTATTGGGATGGAATTTGTGCTGTACCTAGTATCAGTGCATTACCACAAGCCCACCGAAACGTCAATAAAATACCCTCATTGTTCCCTGATTAAATAGCACTGTATGAATATTCCCATATTCAAAATATGCTATAGGGGTGCAATGCCTGGTGAGTTATCTGCTCAACAGGTGGCGTTGTGTGTGTGTAAGTGTGAGAGTCCGAGTGTAGGGGGTGAGACAGTGAAGCACGGGAACGAGGTGGCTTCAGAGATGGGGTCGTTTCGGGCCATGAGTGAGCACCGTGCCTCATGTGAAGGCAAGATGGCAGGTGCTCGTTGTACTCTACGTGCTTCACATGTCTCACTCCCTAGACTGGAACAAGACCTCACGGGCTTCACTGTTCATTGTAAAGCGGTGAATGTTAAGGCTCTCAGCCTATGCCCGAGAGGAAGTAAGTTGGAATATGGAAAAAAAAAAAAAAAAAAAAAAAAAATCTACACACACACATGTGCACAAAAAGTCATAAACATATTTTTTTCTTTTTCGAATTCCAACTACTCCCTCTCGGGCATAGACTGAGAGCCTGCAGGCTACATTCAACCGCTAATCATTAAACAGTGAAGCCTGTGAGATCTCGTTCCAGTCTAGGGGGTGAGACATGTGAAGCACTTTTAGCTGCAACCAGCCCCTGCCATCTTGCCTTCGCAGGATGCATGGGGCTTAGTTGCCCACGCAAGGCTCGAAGCAGACCTATCTCTGAAGCTACCTCGCTCCAGTGCTTCACTGTCTCACCTAGACTCGGACTCTCACTCTCAGAACGCCACCTATTAAGCAATGAACTCGCTAGGCCTTGTCCCCCTGTAGCATATTTTTAATATGGGAATATTTATACAGAGCTATTTAATCAGGGAACAATGAGATTTTTATTTGGCGTTTCGGTGAGCTTTGTGGTAATGCACTGATACTAGGTACAGCACAAATTCAATCCCAATAAAATCTTCCCATTGACATATCGGGATTCGAACCCGGGTCCATTGGATTACCAGTGCAGTGGCAAGACCACTCCACCACACAAAAACATGTACAAACGTGCACACATGCACATATACACACGCACACATATATCAGATCGTGTGTATGCCGGAGATTTAAGCCTTTTGCAACGATTCCTTTATTGTGTATACTGCTGTCTTAGTGTAGTTTAAGGGGAGATGGTTCACTTTTCGGGCGATTTTTGCTTGTATTTATTAGTTTTCTAGTTTCCTCCCTAGACCTCCATCAAATTAAAAAAAAAACTCCATTAATTCCCCCTTCTAGATTAATTTGTACATTTTCAGGTAGAAAAATATCCCGGCCAAAGGCCGGTTCTTCCAACATTACAGGCTCAATATCATTCGCCAGGGAAAATATCGACATCTAAATAGCACGAAAGGTCGAAATATTGACGAAGAAATGGGGCGAAAGGTCTTAAAATCGACTAACTAATGGGGCAAACATCTTAACATCTGAAAACTAATGGGGCTAAACATGAGGGAGAAAGTGGTCCAGAAAACCGACCCATCCCCCCCTTAAATGTTACTATGCATTTGGAGTGGTTGTGGTTATGAGTGTTGTCTGTAACTAGTGTAGTCGGCCTCATCGTGCGTATCACAAGCATATAAGTACGCGCTCGTACATGTACTCACACAAATAAAACTCATTCACAGACGATATAGGCGAACACATGTCACAGCTACATATACTCACAAATACACACACAGAGGAATGTGAGTGCACACCCTATTACACACGGAGAAAGGTACACACAACACACACACACACACGCATACGCACGCACTCACACGCACATGCATACGCACTTACTCACACAAAACAAACTGATGGTTGTCGATAGTTCAGGGGAGAATTAAATGAAGCAGAGCAGGCTGATAGTGGAGGGGTAGATGGGGGGCGAGGGAGGGGGGGAGGAGGAATAGAGGGTGGGAAGTGGTTGGGGGTGGGGGTGGGGGGAGGCAGAGAAGTTAAGGGAGCCCACCTCACTTTTTTTTCTCTTTCTCTCCCTCTCTCTTTGGCTGGTATCCATTCGGCCCCATTCAGCCTACTGTTTTAAGACGTTTACCCCCATCCAGGTGTCAATTTTCCTGGCGAGCGGTAGCGAGCCAGCATATATATATATATATGTATTGTTTTACAGCAAGCTAAATTTATACATTTTTCGATAGAAAAATGTCTCCGGCAAAGCCGGAATTCTCCATGCAATGCTGGCTCGCTATCGCTCGCCAGGAAGAAATCGACCTGGATGGGGATGAACGTCTTAAAACAGTTGGCTGAATGGGGCCAAATGGATACAAGTCAGAGAAAGCGAGAAAAGGAGAAAGGTAAAAAAAACAGAGATTGTAAGGGGAGGGAGGAGCGTTAGAGGGGAGGGTGTGAGGGAGGGTAAGAGGTGAGGGAGGGAGGTGAGGGAGGGTGATGGGGGAGAGGGTAAGAGCGGAGGGGGGTGAGAAGGGAGGATAAGAGGCGAGAAAGGGAAGGTGAACGGGGAGGGAGGGAGGGTGATGGGACAGAGCGGGGGGGGGGTAAGAAGGGAGGTTAAGAGGCGAGAAAGGGGAGGGAGAGAGAGGAAGGGAGGGGAGAGAGGGAGCTAGAGTGAGAGGGGAATGAGGGAATTCGAGTAAGGGTGAGAGGGGAAGGAGAGGGAAGGGAGGGGAGAGAGGGAGCAAGAGTGAGAGGGGAAGGGTAGAGAGGGGAAAGAGAGAGCTAGGGTGAGAGGGGAGGGAGAGAGTAGGGGTGAGAGGGTAAGGGTACAAAGGAGTACAATGGAAATCAAGCAACAACAGGTCTAGTGACCCTTCTAGATTGCTTGTCCTCCAAACCACCGAGGATCAAGTGTCCAAACAGTGGTTTAGAGTGGGTAAGGAAACATTGGAAAGGGAACTACTGCCCTGGAACTAATGTCCGTGGCAGGATTAGGAAGTTAGTAGGGGACATATGGGTTAGTAACTGAGGGTAGGATAAAATAAAGTTATTCATTTACAAACGCAGTCAGTCGCGGGTTTGATGCGAGATATTTGTCTAGGCGAAGTTTAAATGAATCAACGGTGCTGCAGTCTATAACATCTCGGGGAAGCCCATTCCATAAGTTGACAACTCGATTGAAGAAGAAATGAGTTAAAAGATTTACCAATAATTTTACAACCGTTTCCCCGCGTAATGAGGAGAGTGAGGGAGCTAGAGTGAGAGAGAATGAGAAGAGAAAGGAAGGGTGGGAGGAAGTGGATGGGTAGAGGAGAGAAAGGGTGGGGGTAGGAGGGTGAGGAGATACAGAGAAAGATAGGGAGAAGATATTGCTAAGGAAGGCGTGTGAGAGAGTAGTGGAGAGGAGGAGACAAGAGAAGATAAATGGAGGGTAAGAAGGTTGGGGGTGGAAGGGAGGGACGGGGAAGGGGGGTGGGGGGTGGATGGTAGGGAGGAGGGAGAAGGAGAGTGGAGAGAGGCAGGGAAGGAAAGAGATAGGCCATGAGCGGATAATGTGCTTCACATGTCTCACTCCCTAGACTGGAACAAGACCTCACGGGCTTCGCTGTTCATTGTAAAGCGGTGAATGTTAAGGCTCTCAGCCTATGCCCGAGAGGAAGTAAGTTGGAATATAGAAGAAAAAAAATGGGAAGCAATCTTAGTTCTTATTTGAAGAATCGGGTTATAGTCTCGTGGAAGACTGCCTTCAAGCA
Source organism: Lithodes maja (assembly GCA_037953745.1). Classification (NCBI taxonomy): domain Eukaryota; kingdom Metazoa; phylum Arthropoda; class Malacostraca; order Decapoda; family Lithodidae; genus Lithodes; species Lithodes maja. The sequence continues at coordinate 7,633 of JBAKBP010026783.1, read as the reverse complement.
CGTGGTGCCAAACTCTACCTGGAATGAGTGGGCTCGAATCCTGGCCAGGATACCTCTCTCCCAACCTATTCGACATTATCATTAGATATTCTAAATGTTAATTTAATGAGGTTAGCAAGGTAATGTTATAGTAAAGAACGAGTGTTATTCTGATTGGTCGGTCGTGATACTCTTAACAAGGTTGACAACATGTGCGAGTTGCGGGCTGTAAGGAAGTTGTAGCTGCAAACATTGGGTATTTAACAAAATGATCAGTTAAAATTATGTTTTACTGCATATACTGTATATACACATGCAATAAGATGCAATACTGTATATTGTCTATTGCATATGTATATTGTATATTTGTCTTTAGACTTATATTTATAGATTAAAATGAAAGGTTAAGGTACAGATGCAGTACCGGTATATCATTTTGCTTCATCAGACAAACTTCATGATAAATAGTATATTCTCCTATTATGGAAGGTAACAATATTATATGCAACGCATTTTGTTTAAGCATTCTTAAATAACCCATTAGTATTATATATTCTTCGGTAGGTTTGGTTGGGTTTGAAATTGTTGCAAGCCAATGGTTGGTAAAAGAGCCAAGTTCATGTTTTTATAATGTTGCTGCATTACAATGGTAAGTCTGTGATGCATTTCGCTTATATTTCCAACGAATGCTTGGAAAGATCATATGACCACTCTGGCTAAAACAGTTTCCCAGAAAATGATATTAATAAGAATTATCAGCTTAACATTGACAAGCTAGAATTTAAACACACACACACACACACACAACACAGTTTTTAAAATGCAATGTGTGTGTGTCATCAAAACAGTCCTTCTTGTCATTATAAGGCCGCGTACACACAAGCCTTAAACGTGTTATGAAGCATGTTTCAAACATTGCGTCGGACATGTTCGAAGTATCTCGTTTAGACGTTCAAACCCGTAAACTTGTTCCGAGACAAACTATGTTCACTAGTGTGGACGCCTCATGCCGTGAACAAGTTAGGGAATAATCACTTGACATGAAGTAAACGTAGTGAGTGGACGTTAATGGTGCGTTGGTATGGAATGGACAATGGAACTAGTATTGGGTCTAAATGATGCTCATCGCTCTCATTCCATACTCTGGGATCCCACTAACCCTGATTATAAGAATTGAAATAAGAAGTGTGATGCGTTGAAGGAGATAAGTGAGGAGATAGATAAGGACAGAATAGAAGTTATGAAGAAGGTAGTATCTTACTGGTCAGTATAGAAGGGAAGTGTAGAAAATGCAGGGTAAATCGGAATTAGGAGCAGAGGAAATATTATAAAGGGGAATTGGTTTGTCTTCGAGAGCCTGCCTAACCTTCCTGTTGCACAAAATTCAACCGTGCTGAATATCAGATGCTGGAATGGAGGTGAGTAAAATGGCATACACAGTTAACTTTTATTATACATAATGTATAATTATGTATAGCCCATTGATGATTATTTGCTCTGTAGGTGGATGTGTGTACAGTATATAAAATCTACAATTAAAGGGGGTACTAGGTCCTGTACACAAGTGTGGATTGTAAATACGTTTTAAACATATTCGAAGCGTATTTGCAGCATTGTGAAGCTTTTTAGTCCGGCATGTTTAAGAGCATGTTAGTGGCATGGTTCGAGGCATTTATGTGGCATGCTCCTGACATGTTCCTAGCATTGCTTAGGGCAATGTTTTAGTGTTGTTCAGTGTTCTCTCGGTGCATACCCCCTTCCTTGCGATGAGTGCGAGGCACCCGCTTTTCAACACAGTCTTGCTCCTATTCTGTCCATCTATGCAACCAAAGAATTAGCAAAAAAATTCAGACTTTCTTCTACTCAACAAGGGAACTCTGGACTCAATCAATCAATCTTTCCCTCATCTTCTGATATATGTAGATATATACTGTATATTCCAACATTTCCCTTCGTTATATCCCCTTCCCTACCATTTCCTCTACTCCTCTCTCCCTCTCCTGCCTTCCCATTTCTTCTTTACTCCTTCCTCCCCTCTCTCCCCACCCCCCACCCTTCCCTCCAGCTCTCAGCACCTTAGGTAAATATAGGGTAAAATGTTGTGACACTCTCCAGCCTACCCTCTCCTGTCTCTTCTATTGGTATTCCTCTTCATTTACACGTCCAAACTAACTTATATTTCTCCTCTTACATTTAAACTATTCGATATTCCTCCATCTCTTATTTCCATGCCTTTTCGTGTAAACACTCACACTAACTAATATTTCTCCTTTCATATTTAAGGGTTTATGGGCGTGTATATTTCCTCATATATTGTTTTATAATTTGTTTAGTTTCCTCCATAGACCTCCATCAAGCTTAAAAAAACACCTAAGACCCTCCTTCATGATATATTTGTACATTTTTCGATAGAAAAAATTCCTGGCCAAAGGCCGGTTCCTCTTAAACTACAGGATCCCTGTCGCTTGCCAGGGAATGCTACTCCGTCTCATCTATGTAAACAACACTCATTCCCACAGTATTCGTTCGGTATCAAGAGCTGCAAAGGGAAGGAACTCTTTTAGGAATACAAGCGTCAGACTCGGAGGAAATTTGCATGCATGGGAGAGATTTGTGTTTTGTTGAGCAAGCACGGTCTGTTAGCTGCTCACAGACTTATACAACCTCCTCGGATGCGCTTTCTCATTTCGTATTGAAGTACACAGTTTGGTGCCCAGCTCCCTCTGTGGCTAATAGGTCTGGTTTATTCATCTGGACCGCAAGCTCTGTGCCGTCTGTGTATATAATATTATGTATGACTATAATATAATGATGTAACTCTTTCTTCGCTTCTCTCTCTCCTCTCTCTCTCTCTCTCTCTCTCTCTCTCTCTCTCTCTCTCTGTTTGGACACTTGATCCTCAGTGTTTTGGAGGACAAGCAGCCTAGAAGGGTCACTAGACCTGTTGTTGCTTGATTTCCTTTGTACTCCTTTGTACTCTCTCTCTCTCTCTCTCTTTATAAAGGAAAGTCTTAATCCCGTCTTAATGTCAAAACCTCAAATTGCGAATATAGACATATCTTACGTACTATTAAATAATAAACGAGGAACTAAAATAACACTACCTTTATTATACAGACCCCCAGCTCAATCAGTGTAAACTGACAGTGAAATTTATGAACAAATTGCAGAAATAATTAACATACAAGATACCGTAATTCTTGGCGATTTCAACTTACCCGTGACTAAATGGGGCGATATTCTTACTTCACACTCTGGACACGACCTCTATGCTAACTTGCAAAAGAGTTAACTTTTTCAATTTGTACAATCTCCGACCCGTGGTAATAATGTGCTTGACCTTGTACTCGCAACAAAAGAAGAATTAATAAGAGAATTTGAATGTTGGTGATGAATTCAGTGACAGCGACCATCGTACAATAACTTTCACTTTAAAGTTTACGAGTAACAAATCAAATATCAGCATTGAGAAAGTCCCTAATTTCAAGAAAGCAAATTTTCATAAACTTAAATCAAAGCTTAACGAAATTGACTGGAGCTTTCTGACTAACAATAACGACATAAATACATCTTGGGAGTTTTTCACAACCACTTACCTTAAGGCAGTGCAAGACTGCATACCATCGAAAATACGGCGTCCAGGCCATAATGATAAGCCCAAATGGTGGAATAAAGATATTTCAGACGGTCTGCTTGCTAAAAAATTTGCTAATGATAGATTAAAATCCTCACAAAATGACGAAGAACGGGTGAAATTTGTAGAGCTACGACGCAAAGCCAAAAGGTTAATTAAGCAAAGTAAAAAGAGCCTGGAGTTACATGTTGCGAATCAAAGTAAAACAAACCCGAAAGAATTCTATAGTTATATCAGAAAGAAAAAAGTAGTTACTTCAACTGTTGGACCGTTAGTCGATGAAAATGGAGAATACACCAAAGACGAAGTACAAATGAGTAATGCCCTCAATACCTTCTTTGCATCAGTTTTTTACAACCGAAGACCTCAGTGATATCCCTACACCATCGCCGATTCAGATTGATAATTCAGATGTTCTAAGGAATATCACCGTTACAGAGAGAGAAGTATTGAATTGTTTAGATAAACTCAAGGTAAATAAAACGCCTGGACCTGATACAATCTCGCCTAGAGTTCTAAAGGAAGCTAAGGATGAGCTCTCCAAACTACTGACATTGCTATTCAATGAATCCTTTCAGTCTGGGACTATGCCTGATCAGTGGAAGCTAGCCAACGTAACACCGATATTCAAAAAAGGCAGCAAATCCCTACCCAGTAACTATCGTCCAATTAGCTTAACCTCAATTGTATGTAAAATGCTAGAAACGGTCATAAGAGACAGACTCGTAAATCACTTAGAGGCAAATAACTTACTTAAAGATACTCAACACGTCTTTCGTAAAAAACGTTCCTGTTTAACAAACCTCATAGACTTCTTCCACGATATCCTCAACCTCTACGATGAGAGTAAAGCTGTAGATATTATATACCTTGATTTTCAAAAGGCCTTTGACAAAGTTCCCCACAAACGTTTACTGCTAAAACTAAAAGCGCATGGAATACAAGACGGTGTGTTGAAATGGATAGAAAATTGGCTCAGCGACAGAAAGCAAAGAGTAGTCATAAACGGTAAGGCATCTAAATGGAACAATGTAAGTAGCGGGGTACCCCAGGGATCGGTACTAGGACCAATTCTCTTTCTAATTTACATCAACGACATAGATGAGGTTCTCACCTGTACAATCTCAAAATTTGCTGACGATACAAAAATTGCAAATAGCGTACTCTCAAAAGAACAAGTTGACGATATGCAACACAATCTAGATAAAAAAAATTTTTTTTTTTTTTTTTTTTTTAAGAGACAATGAACGGAGGAAGGAAAAACACAAATAAAACAAAAGGGTCCATGTGCCTAAAGGCATCCTCCATTCATAAAATGTTTGTAACAACTGGATTTAAACATTTGTAGATTGTAAGTTTGTGGAAAGCAATTCGAGGGAAGTGAATTCCAAAGAGTAGTAGCTCTGGGGATAAATGAATTCTGATAAGCAGAAGTTCTGCATTGTGGAGGAGAAAGTGTAAATTCATGGGCGCTCTCAGCTGCCCTAGTTCTACGGGGAAAGATGTGGAGAGGCGGCACAATTGAAGCAAGTTCCTCGGAACAATTGTTGTGAAAATATCTGTAGAATAATGCAAGGGATGAAACGTTTCTTTGTATGGATAATGTAGGAAGGTCCTGTGTGATTGCAGGGTTATTGATTAATCTAATAGCTTTATTTTGAAATTGTCATGTTGGGCCCAAATTTGGCAAATGAGTTTCAATGCGGATAAATGTAAAGTACTACATATCGGATACCTAAATGAGAAAGCAAACTATTCGATGAATGGCACTCATCTTAAGAATGCAAACAGAGAAACCGATCTGGGAGTAACAATATCGAGTAACCTAAAACCGAGTCAACAATGTTCAGAAGTTGTTAAGAAGGCAAACAAAATAATTGGCTTTATAGGCAGGTCATTTGAGCATAAATCCAAAGAAGTTATCCTAACCCTATACAATTCCTTAGTCCGCCCTCTTCTGGAATACTGCGTTCAATCCTGGTGCCCTTATTACCAAAAAGATATAAACAAGCTAGAACGAGTTCAACGTAGAGTTACCAAAATGATACCTAGCCTAAAGAACAAACCATACGAAGAGCGTCTTAGAGAATTAAATCTATTTCCTTTAACCCAGCGCAGATTAAGAGGGGACTTAATTCAAGCGTTCAAAATCATCAAAGGCATCGACAATACGAACTGTAGTAAGTTACTTCACTATCGACCAATCTAATTACACGCGGGGAAACGGTTACAAAATTATTGGTAAATCTTTTAACTCACACAAATCTAAGAATTTCTTCTTCAATAGAGTTGTCAACTTGTGGAATGGGCTTCCCCGAGACGTTATAGACTGCAGCACCGTTGATTCATTTAAACTCCGCCTAGACAAATATCTCGCATCAAACCCGCGACTGACTGCGTTTGTAAATGAATAACTTTATTTTATCCCCCCCTCAGTTACTAACCCATCTGTCCCCTACTAACTTCCTAATCCTGCCACGGACATTAGTTCCGGGGCAGTAGTTCCCTTTCCAATGTTCCCTTACCCACTCTAAACCACTGTTTGGACACTTGATCCTCAGTGTTTTGGAGGACAAGCAGCCTAGAAGGGTCACTAGACCTGTTGTTGCTTGATTTCCTTTGTACTTCTTTGTACTCTCTCTCTCTCTCTCTCTCTCTCTCTCTCTCTCTCTCTCTCTCTCTCTCTCTCTCCATGGCACTCATTCTCCATCTTTATTCCTGTTATAAATCACACTGCTTTTTTTTTTTCCGCGTCCCTCCTTTCCCCTTTCTCCTCTCTCACTCTTCCTCCCCCCTCCCCTCCCCTCCTTGTTCCCCCTCACTCAACTCACTCACTCTCGCACTTTATTTCATGCTACCGTCATTTTTCCTACTCTCTCTCTCTCTCTTTCTCCGAAATGTTGCAAACCCACATATACAGTAAGCTTCTTGTTATTAAAATGTAGCCAAAGAAATTAATCAAATGAGTAATTAAATATTCAATATTGTTAATATATATATATAATTATATATATATATATATATATATATATATATAAATATAATATATATATATATATATATATATATATATATATATATATATATATATACACAGTATATATAATATATATATACTGTATTTATATATATATATATATATATATATATATATATATATACACAGTATATATAATATATATATACTGTATTTATATATATATATACAGAATATCAGAATATTTATTGTACTTACAAAGGGAGAAAATAGAACATTTGACTGAATAAATTATTCCATTCCACCATCTCTCTCTCTCTCTCTCTCTCTCTCTCTCTCTCTCTCTCTCTCTCTCTCTCTCTCTCTCTCTCTCTCTCTCTCTCTCTCGACAATTCCGAGCACTGTCACACACCAGCCAGCACATAACTCAAACATATAGCAATGTCCTCCCCCCTCCCACCCCCACCTCTCTCTCTCTCTCTCTCTCTCTCTCTCTCTCTCTCTCTCTCTCTCTCTCTCTCTCTCTCTCTCTCTCTCTCTCTCTCTCTCTCTCTCTTTATCTTTTGATTTATCTATGCTTTTCGTTAGAATATGATTTTACTGAGTTTTAAAATACTGATGGGTAAGATTAGTAAAAGTAAAGTACACTTGGGGGTTTTCACTAAGCTGCACTTGTCCTAGGCACTCATCTTCTTAACATTGCTATTTAGAGCCTGTAGTGGATAACTCGGGTGAGTTAGCCAGCCTGGTACACAGGGGCTACTGTTAATTATCCAGGTTAACACAGTTTACCTCTCGGGATGAGGCAGCTCAAACGGCCACTAACTCCAGTTCCTATTTCCTGCTAGGTTAGCAAGAGTCATAAGGTGTAAGGACTCTGCCCATCTGTCTCGTCCTGACCAGAAAACGAACCCTGGACATTTCAATGACAACATATGGATGATGGGTGTGTGGAACTAATCAGCCTTGGTCGGCAACCGATCTAGGGGATAAAACCTTTTAAACATCCGGGTGGACGGGACTCTTCAGCCTTGGTCGGCAAC
>JBAKBP010026782.1:0-31168 GCA_037953745.1 Lithodes maja | reverse complement strand
ACTACACCACCCGCTAATAGCATAACACCATCACTATGGTACCACTATCACTGTAACAATAACGACCTGACTATGTAGTTACACTACACCACCCGCTAATACCATAACACCATCACTATGGTACCACTATCACTGTAACAATAACGAACCTAACACTTTCACCACACCACCCGCTAATACCATAACACCATCACTATGGTACCACTATCACTGTAACAATAACGAACCTAACACTTTCACTACACCACCCGCTAATACCATAACACCATCACTATGGTACCACTATCACTGTAACAATAACGAGCCTAACACTTTCACTACACCACCCGCTAATACCATAACACCATCACTATGGTACCACTATCACTGTAACAATAACGAGCCTAACACTTTCACTACACCACCCGCTAATACCATAAAACCATCACTATGGTACCACTATCACTGTAACAATAACGAGCCTAACACTTTCACTACACCACCCGCTAATACCATAAAACCATCACTATGGTACCACTATCACTGTAACAATAACGAGCCTAACACTTTCACTACACCACCCGCTAATACCATAAAACCATCACTATGGTACCACTATCACTGTAACAATAACGAGCCTAACACTTTCACTACACCAACTGACACTATAAACATTATATTGCACATATTTCTGCTGGCAATGCCAATGGCTTCGTAGTATCACCAACACAATTAACTCACAAATAAACGAAATTAATTATATCAATTACATAAATATATGTATTGTTGTACATAAACACATAGCTACTGTATATCTATATTATAATGTACATTGAATTATGCATAAATTAGTGAGAAATATAGATTAAATAAATATCAATTATTCTGGATTAGAACATTATCTGGAACCCGCAAAATATACCTGAATTAGATAAAACCATGTTAATACACTGTAGATTATTTTGTATATAATTGAAAGAAACACAATTATTACTTTTCACTGTTAATAAATAATATCAGAACTACCATCACCACAGTCAAACCTGTGTTGTTCCCCTCAACACCCGTCACGAACTACAACTGTTAATATGACTACATTCTATCTATCTATCTATCTATCTATATGCTCAGGCCCAATCCCCATTTTGGGGGTAGCCGACTCAAGACAGAGCAAGAACAGGGAAAACACAAAAACAACATAAAACAAAAAATAAACACAGATAAAAAACACAAACTCACACACATCCAGGTCACCCAGGAGAAGACCCAGAGACCAGGGTTAGCAAGGTCGCTCCAGCACTCCCCCGGCCCCTGACCACCCGGAGAGGTTCCGATCTCGGCAGGCAGACATGCAGCGGAGCCAAAGCCACAAGCCCTCCCACCACACTTCCAGGCACACCCTTCATATTAATCGTCCCCCCGTGCCAGGCGCCTGATCGACTATTATCTAGTCAAACTTGCGCCCGACCCCTTACTCCAAATGACCACGTGATCACTCAACTATTCACAAGCATTCTCCATTCACTCCTGTCCACCACCACTTCCCCTGCCTGATCTATAGTCATTCCTCTATCATCCAAAGCCTTTCTTACACAGTCTCTCCATCTCAATGGGGGTCTTCCTGCCCTTCTATCTCCCCTTGTACCTGACTCACATATTCTCTTTGTAAGCCTTTCATCTCCCATTCGTTCAACATGACCATACCAGCTCAGCACCCTTCTGTCCACTCTGGCTGACAAATGTTCCTGCTGCCCCACTCTCCTTCGTATCTCTTCATTCCTCAATCTGTCTCTACGAGTAACTCCACACATACTCCTCAAGCAGCTCATCTCCATCACATCCAGCCCTCTTTTCTCCTTTTTCTTCAGAGCCCATGTCTCAGCCCCATACATCACTGTTGGCACAACAATTCCTTGATGCAGTGCACTTTTTACTTTCACTCCGAGATTTCTCGTCTCGTCTCGTCATGACTACATGACCACCTTAAATATCTCCCTCCTCTCCTATAATATAACCCTCCTCCTTACCACCATCGTCCAATCACCACCACTGCCAGTATCACAATCATATCAACATTATTAACACCCACCGACTACTCTCTCCCTTCTTGCTGTAACGCCCTCCTAACACTGTCACCACATTGCTGCTACCCTCCCACCAGTCACCACCACTGACAGTATCACAATCATATTAACATTATTAACACCCACCGACCACTCCCTCCCTTCTCACTGTAACCACCTCCTAACACTGTCACCACATTGCTGCCACCCTCCCACCAGTTCCTTACTGTTTGGTGTCACCAGCGATAATTAGATCACCATTATTACCATCACCATCTATTTTGAACCGGAAAATTCCATCTCACCAAAACCTGCCCAAAATTATTCTCAATATCAGCACTTATATAATACTCACTGATCTCCATGTTTAGTACCACCAGCCACAACAATAACATCACCACTATACATTACTACTACCATCATCACTTCCCCACCAGTCCCTCCGCTCTCTGCATCACCACCTAACACTATCGCCACGATGACCATCACCACAACCAACCCACCTACAAATTACCACCACCGTCTTGGTAACTGCAGGGCTGGCATCTAAGGCAGCCATTTACCAGGGATTACCTCCCTTCAAGGATTTAAACAGTATGAAGAGGGTAGTTAGGGAGGAATAGAAGAAGGAAGGACCCACATGAGGGAGTGAGAGAAACCATTGTTGGGAAGTATGGGGATGGTGGAGAGTAGAAGGAGGCCGTGGGTGGGCGGTAAATACAGAATATTAAAATATGTCAAAAAAAAAAAAAAAAAAAAAACTATTAAATGAGCAAGTCAAAAAAGAGGTAAACAATTGCTAAAATAAAACAAAAAAAATGCAGATACAAAAGGAAGAATGGAATATAATAAAACGAAGCAGGAGGATAATTCAGCAAGAAGCGATCCTCAACCCTGGAAAAACACCAACATCTGGCGCTGAGCTCACATTATTGATACTACACCCTTTTCTGTGAGGAACATACTTCTTCTGTCTAGAAGTACCAGTACTTATGTTTTAAGTAAATGGTACAGTACGGTATGTGTTTAGTGAGTAATGCCACAATAAAGTGCATAACAAAGTACAAGTCCCTACTTTTGCAAATATATTTAATATACTTAAATACAGTGCATTATCAAACGAAGTAGAAAATAACTTGGAAATGGCTGCTGAGAAGAAAGACAGTACAAGAGCAACATAAACAACATTCGGTAAAGCTCCGTTATGGCAGATAATATGACCGTGTTAATAATATCAGCAATGTACACCGTATGTTGTACCAGTATATGGAATTAATGGTATGAATCTGTCATACAAAGGCGATTATATTTACCATCTGCGAACTATAAAGCATGCTGATACTATTTTCGCAAATGTACATAATTATGTTTGCAGTTCAAAGCTTCCAAGAATATTTGACAAGACAAGTTTTGAGGTGATATGCAGCAAATTGAGTGGGATATTAGACCTGCACGAAAGTTCTTCCGAGAGTCTCTCGGGTAAATGTTGACTTGTGAGAGTTTGGTGAAAAAGTTAACGGTGGTAGCATTTAGTACTAAACGGATAGCACAAGCACCCACAGACACACACAAACATACATCATACACATACGCACACGCACTTCTACAAACATACACAGACACAAGACTACAAACATAATTATACACACACAACAGAGGTACCGACATATTCACAACATTATAATGCAATTAAGAAATTACGGACACTTATAATTTACTTGCAGAAACCCATATATACCATGTTCTTGATAACATAACGAGATAACAACATAATGTCCACAAATTATCTGGTTGGTGGTGGGATATATAATTATATAATAATTAACTGGTTACCTTTCCTGCCGAGGTGATCACACATAATACAACTACACTTTCTATTACTTTACTAACTAGGGGGAGTTTATTAGTAGTTATCTATCTATCTATCTATCTATCAGATCATTTAGGTTAGGGAACTTGAGCATGTCATTGGAAGTATAGTAATGGGAGTTAAGGTAGAAGTAAATGATTGTGAAGATATAACCAAAATCACATATTATAACATAAATCACTAAATATTCACATGTATGGTAACATGTAGGACACTGAAATCGGATTTATATTATCTAATGCACTGTTGCATTTATGTACCGGGTATATAACAACATATATACTGTGAAATACTGTGATATAATTATGGTGAGAAGGCCTATGACAGAGTGGATAGAGAAGGTATGTGGAGGTAACATAATAAATAATATACGGAGTAGATGGCAAGTTGCTGAAAGCAGTGAAGTGCATGTATGAGAGTGAAAAGGCGACAGTGCATGTGGAGAATGAGCAGAACAAGTTCTTTGATGTGAATGTGTGGTTGAAACGAGTGTGTGATGTCCCCATTGTTGCTTACTATATATATGGACGGAGTCATGAAACAAAAACAAGGAAGAGCAGTGGACAATGGTGTATCACTGATAAGGGAGGGAAACAGGTGGAAACTGTGACGTCTACCAGCGTTGGCAGAATCGCCTCTCGTTAGCCACTAGCGCTCGCCAGGGACATCGAAATGGGCTACAGTTATCAGAGAATGTTGTTCTTTCTTTCCTAGTAATCGCATTGTCACAGACAGTCCAGTGGTGGTCTTTGTTTTCGTCTGTGACAACGGGAAGTATTTTATATCATTGGTAGAATATAAGATGCATTGTGTAAAGTTAAGGAGAAAGAGCAATGTAGGCAGCGTGGTGGTAATATGTGCGTGTGTATGTATGTGCTGCCTCCCTCGCTCGGAGGAGTTTTCCCGCTCGTGCGCAGGCTTTCCCACGCCCTTGATTGGCTGGCGGATCCTGGCGCGTCCTAAGGACGGCTGCTGTCTTGTGACGTCTCGGCTCGTGATTGGCCGACCATCGTGTCTTTGCAGGCTTCTGTGTAACTAACCTCCTCCATGAGGGTTCCCAGGAGCTGTCCTCGTCAGGACAGGCTTGGCGCGCGTGCTTCTAACATCCCCTTGCATACTCTCTCCCGATCACCCCCTTTACCACTGTTTCTCTCACTCGATTCTCTATTTCCATACTCTAACCTTTATTAACTGCACAACACTCCCCTTGGGTTCTGCATACGGTTTCCATAGCCGGCCCATTGTATTGCATGCGCCGTCCTCAGAGATATTTACATGTATTTAGAATAGGTTTGAGGGTTCTTAGTTAGTATAGGTTAAGAACTTTGTGTGTGTCTCCATTATTGATTTAGTGTTTCTGCTCTTTTATTTAATGCTAGACTGGGATAAGGTAACTGTAGTCATTGTCTCCGATGTGTGTAAGGTTTGCCTATACCTACATGACTTGGACCGGTCCTGTGGTAGCCTGGGTTGTCTTTTCGGTTGCGTCCTTTGCGAGTGCAGCATTGTGTTGACTGAGGGTTTTGGCCTGTACCAATTCCACACTTTGCTGCCTCTTTGCTTGTCTTTAGAGGGTTGCCAGGATAGAACCAGATACTTGTGATCTGGATCTATGAAGAGAGCACCCTAGTCAATTAACGTAACTTAAAGGATGCAGTCTTAAGGACATCGCTAGGCTACGAGCCTGTCTTGCTCAACCCCAGTTCCTTACCTAGAGTATCCCAGCTAGACATTATTAATCGAGTAGACACTTGTTAGTATATAATATAAGCTCTTTGATATGTACGCATTATTATTCACAGCATTTATTAGTCTAGGTTGTTGCTGAGCCGCACAACCATTGCAGACAGTTTCGTTGATGAGGAAGTACTTCTTTTAGTGTCGAGCATTGCTACCGTTGCGCATTTATAGTATTCTCGTGTCAGTTAACATTATATGTCCTATCTTTTAGTGTATTCGATTTACACGTGTGGTGTCCTGCCTCCTGCCTTTATATAGTTTAACCCTTAAAAAGCGGCAAACCACATAAGTCGAGTTGAAAAAACTGGCAAAAAACGGGTGAAAAAAGGGTGGAAATCGAGTGAAAATGGGTGGGATAGTAATGATCCATACGTCCGACATCTGTGGCCTCCCGGCCCACACTAACTCCAGTTCCCCCACCGCGCGGGAGGATGACAGTGTAACCAATAGTTCGCTAAAAGTGAGCAATGTAGCAAAATCAGCTAAACTTCCATCTTCGAGGTAACACTGTCAGTGCTCCACGAGTGCTACGTAGCTGTATGTTGCGTCATTGTGTAGCGATTTCCACCTAGTTTTCGGCGCAATACAGTTCCTTTCATACTGATGGTTGATATAGCAGTCAGAATGGCCTGAAAAGGCCCAAAACGGCCACAGAGGGCCCGCTAGACAAGGGTTAAGATACGAGCATCTTATGAGCATCAGACTTTCTTCAGAAGTTTTCAGGTCTATGCTGTAGGACTATACTTCACTTTCTTTAAGATAGGAGTGAAGAGTTTATTGGTGTTTAGAGTAACTGTGTTGCAGCATCTTTTTATTGTATTAAATCTTGCAGTGATTTAATTGATCTTTCCATAGATTCCTTTTTATGCATTTTAACGTAACTTGCATCTTGTTTGTCATCAGGCTATACCAGTGCCGGTTAGCCTGAAGTAGAGTACATTTATGCCCAGTTAAGGATACCCCGGTATCGCAGATTAACCCTGGAGGGTATAGATGTTTTTGTTCGCCGGAATATAAGTTCGAGGGTTTGGATCTAGCGTACCGTTGTTGCATAGTGCCCTATTACTAGTCCAATCATTAAGTGCCCTTGTTTTATTCGTAGTCCCGGTCATACCAAATGGCGACCTTGCCTAGTATCTTATCTTAGTCGTCATAACAAATGGTGACCTTAGTCTAGGATTTAGTGAACTAAGAAATAATTGCAGGATTTTTGGACATTTGTTTTTGAGGAATATTTTGGACACAGAATTTTTTTGGCAACGTAGTATAGCACTTGAGTTGTCTTCAAGCATTTTTTGAGTGAATAGTGCTACATGAGAGTTTAGGTACTCTTTTTTGTTTATAAACGTTGAGGATTTCCGGTGGACACTATGTCGAACGACGGATCAGTGCATAGTGAGGACACAGTACGGGAAGCAGGTTCTGAGGTGCAGAAGCTGGGTTTGTTAGATGACATTAGAGTAGTAACTAGTAAGGAGGATGCAATGAAGTTTCTGGAGATGCCTATTACTGTTGACCGGGTGTTGGGGATTGATCGGTATGGTCTCCAGTGTTTGGCCACTGTCATGGGGCATGTTGGCACTAGCAGCGTGACGAGAAGTGACCTGGTGGCATGTGTGCTGGGCGGGGTGCATGATGCACAGGGTGGAGCGGGTGCTTTGGCACCTTCGGCCAAGCCCCCCCTCCACTCTACTCCCATCATGCTCTCTAGAACACCGGATCCGAGGACGTTCCCGCAGGCCGATAGTCACTGGCAGCGTGGTTTGCCCCTGGGTGGATCACAGGGTGGGTCTCCAATTGTTGCATCCCCTCCTCCTCAAGGTTTTACTCCAGATATGATCTTCCAGCTTGAGATGGCTAAGATGGCTAAGCAGCAGGAATCTGAGCTTGAGATGGCTAAGCAGCAGCTTGAGATGGCTAAGATTCAGGCTGAGGAGAGAAAGGCCATACATGAGGCTGAGCTTGAGCAACGAAAGCATGAGGCTGAGCTCGAGCAACGGCAGCGAGAGGCTGAGCTCAGGATTCAGGCTGAGGAGAGAATGGCCATGTACTGTGCAGACATAGAGCTTGAGAAGTCTCGGGTGGAGTCGACATGGCAGCGTCTCGGTTCTGGGAATCGAGGTCTTGATCAGTCTTTATTGCACCTTCTTAAGTTAGTCCCTGTATTTGACGAGTCGGGTGTCACCGAGTTTTTCCTGCGTTTTGAGAAGAAGTGCCGGGAGCACCAATGGCCCGAGGTTAAGTGGGCAGCCCTTGTTTCCTCTAGGTTGGTTGGCAAAGGACTCAAGGCATATGATGCGTTGCCCTTGGAGTTTTGCATCGATTATGCGGTATTGAAGGAAGCTGTTCTGCAGGCGTACGAGTTACAACCAGAGACATATAGGTTGAAGTTTCGGGGTGTTACGAAGGGTCGTGAGTGCACTTTTCTAGAACATGCCCGGGAACTGTCTGATGCTTTGAGAAATTGGCTGAGGTCAGAGAAGGTGACGACGATCGAAGAGATTGAGCAGTTAGTCCTTCTAGAGCAATTGTTTAAATGCACAGGCGGCGACCTGACTTTGAACCTCAAAGAGAAACAACCTAAAACTCTACAAAAGGCAGCTGAGTTGGCTGACCTGAGATTATCGCTGATTCGTGGGTGCGGGTCTGCACAACGGACCGATGCAGTTAACAAGGGGCGCAACACTCCACCCCCCCCGAGTCAGTGATGCAACATTTAATAACGAAAGTAAGAGCAATGATACTAATTTTGATCACAAACCAAAAACCGTCCCGTTTAAGAAAGGTCAGGGCCCTTCCCCACCTCAGGGGAAGTCCAAGGGTGAAGTAGAGTGTTTTAAGTGTCATAACAAGGGGCATTTTGCACGTTCCTGCCCTAGTAACCAACCTACAGCAGTCGTGTCTTTGGCTAGCAACATTGGGGTGTCTCTGAGGTCTTCTGCGTTTACCCGAGGTGATATGTCAGATGCGGGGGCAAAACCAGTGAAGGAGTGTCCGGAAGGCTCAAAACCTGTCCGCGATGCTTTTTGCGACCATAGAGGGCGTGGCTGCGTGAGTTGGGCTGGTTGCAAGCATGGGTTGGAGTTGTTGCGTGATACAGGTGCATCCCAGACTCTGATGAAAAACTTTACAGGCCAACCTATAAACGCGGCACGGGTAGTTGTGGTGCAGGGTATTAATGCTACACGGTCATACCCGTTGGTTCGACTGGAGCTGGAGGTTGCTGGTGTGACACGAGAGATAGATGTTGGAATCATAGAGAAACTGCCAGTAGAGGGCGTCAACCTTCTTCTCGGCAACGACTTTGCGGTGCCTACTTCTGAGGTTCCACCTTTAGTCGTTGCCGAGAGGGCGACCGACGTGAGTAGGGAGGGGCAGGAGTTGGTCGAGAGGTGTCAATTACAGCAGATGGCGTGTGTTGTCACCCGATCTCGTGCATCTAAGGTGTCACAGCCTATTCCTCAGTCTCTAGACCAGCAGAGGAACGGTCGGAAGGAGATAGCTAAAGTTGGGAGAAGTTTTGTGAGTTTTGATCCAGCGTCTCTTCTTGGCGACTCGGTACTTGACCCAGAGGTGAGCTCAGGAGTGGCCCCAGAACCTGTTCCCCCTAGTGACATGGTTGGGCGTGATGGCACTCCGCGACAGAGTAGTTCTCAGGTGGAGGAGAGTTGTGGGAACGGGGCTATTGAACACGAGGACGGGGAAACATGTCATGTGAATCTGTTAAAGGAGTTTGTGAGGCAACCACCTGAGCAGCCTACTGTCCCTGCGTTGGTCTGCAGCGGCCAAGGTGGAGAAGGAGAGGGGGGCAGTGGGGCACAGGTGGAGGAGAGTTGGGATTGTCATGTCTCGGCGGAGCAGTGGTCGGGGGACACGAGTCTGGTGGCTGTGGAAGCGCTAGAGCACCTGCCTGAGCAGCAGTGGGGTTCATACCCCACTGGTCGTGCCGAGCACCCAGGCCTCACAACTCATGCGGTGCATGATGTTCCACTGGCAGGTTACTTGAGTGTTAGTAGACCGTTAGCCTCGTTATTTCGGTGGTTCAAGGTGGGCGACGAGGCTTTGGCATGGTGGTCAGGTCAGGGTTGACCCATGGCTGCCCAGGGTGGTGGTCAGAATGAGGACATTGAGCAGATTGGTGAGGTGGGCTGTGGAGTGGATGTGCCCGGTCGTCGCATAGCCTCCCAATGTTGCTCTAGTCGAATGCAACAGCCCTACCATAGACCGACTGTATCTGGCCATGTCGCTGAAGGCGGTGATGCTGCGCAGGCAGATGTAGTCGCAAGGAATGCGGGGGTGCGCATGTACGGTATCGGCGGGGAAGCCTTAGCAATTATGAACTATGGGAGTGACTGCACAGGTGGTACTGATTGTCCCTCTTATGACCTGGCTGTTCTAGAGACAAAGGTGGAGAAGGAGGGAGACTAAAGTTTAGAAGCTGCGGTCTCGACTGGGTTGTGGGAGGGCAGTAGGCATGTTGTTCTTCGAGATAAGTTTCAACCTCTTGTTCCTGAGCGCCAAGAGATGTTGTTTACTAGGCTGTGGCAGTACATCCGCATGTTTGTTGCTTCTCCAGGCCTGATGTACGGGGTAGAATCCGACATGGAGGCTGGAGACAGTGCAAGGCTCAAGTTAGTTCCCTACCGTATAAATCCTGCTCAACAGTCTGTCGTGAAAGTAGAGCTAGACTACATGTGGATAAAAGGTCTGAGGGATAAAGGATATCGTGAGTGGCCGTTGCCGGTGAGTTTCCAACCTGAGTTGAGTGGCAAGATCCGTGTGTATGTTGATTGCAAGAGTGTGGGTACATTATCCCTGACAGACGCCTATCCATTACCCAGAGTTGACGACACCATAGACCGCATCGGGGCTGCCTCGCTCATCACGAAGGTAGAACTAGTGAAAGGTTATTGGCAGGCCCCGTTGCCGGAGAGAGTGAAGAGAAGTGCCAGTCTTGTGATGAACTGGGCAGTTTATCAGTGTCAGGTGTTGTTTTGCTGCCGGAACACAAGTGTTACGACCGGGCACTCGGGTACACTAGGGCTCTTACACAGGACTCGAGTATGGCTCGCTGCCACAACGGAAACACACGATCCCAACCCTAGAGTACTGCCAGCCGAACAAAAAACGCCACTACCCTCCAGAGTTCTATCTGCTATAACGGGGTATACAAGAACTCGGTACTAGCGTTTCACACAACAGACTAATAACAAGACGGGAGTTATCTAGTCTGGTCAACAATCAAACAAAGAAGAAAGTACTACAACACTAAAGAATAGTGTTGGCCGAAGCCGAAGTAATCCACCCTTGAACTAAGAACTTAAGAAGTCCTCCACCCTCTACTTCGGATCGGCACTATTACGTTACGTTAAACAATAGTCCTCGAGCATCAAGCAAGGAATCTTCTGATAAGTTAGATGCTTCTCGAATACTCGTAAGAAGTAAGTATCGGATTTTGAACAGCAATTTAATGAATAACTCACTGGTAATTAAAGGCTTTAAATTGACATAAGAAGAATTATAAGAATAAGAATAAGCAATAGGATATGGCAAACATTAAGAAGAAGTACTCCGACAATGCACTGGCAATAGCCTACTAAGATTGTGCTCATGGGCCACTAATCTCTGAAGTAGCTAAGCGTGCCACACATGAAATCAATAGTGCTTAAACAATAATATACCTAAGGAGAAGCTTCAATACTATGCTGTATCTGCTGGTCGAGCAAAGTCTAGCTGGGATATCTAAGGTTAAGAGACAATGGCTGAGCAAGCGGCTCGTAGCCTAGCGAGGTCCTTAAGACTGTGCGGCCAAATTACGGTAATTGACGGGATGCTCTCTTGAGAGATCCAGATCACTAGTATCTGGTTCTCTCCTGGCGATCCTCTCAAAGTCAAGCAAATGAGATAGCACAGTGTTGGGTGGCACAGGCAAAAGCCCTCACTCGCAACACAGTGCTAAACTCCCACGGTACACAGTCAGAAAGACCACCTAGGCGTTCCACGTCTCCGTTGCAATTGTACTGGTTCAACCGCAACCTAGTACTCATAGGAAATCACAACTCAGAAACCCTATCCCAGTCTAGCATTGCCTAAACCAGCAGAAAACAGGAACATGAATAATCGCACACAGGGAAATGCATATACGAGTGCAACAAACATCAATCAATCCTATTCTAGTTAACCCTTCCAAAAATAGGCTATCTAACAGGCACTTATCTCGTGAGAACTCAAGCGATAATACTTTGGCTGACTAAATCTGCACCAAAGGGGTCATGGAGGTTAAACAGGGACGAGAAGGGAAGAAGATAGGCTGTTCAGAGAGTAGAGAAAGTTCACATCAGTCGGAAGAATATGGATAGTTGCAAGGGATATGAGAAGTCGCTTTGCCTGATGAGTTCTGAGGAAAATGCGGCGGGACCTCCCTTTTTATACTCGGCCCTTTAGTGAGCATAACGCCAACTACTAAGGACCGCCCACTGGCAATCATGACGTCATATTTTCTCTCAATCTGGGATCGACAAAGAACTTCCCACGCGCTGAAAGGGAGGAAGGGAGGAAGGAGGAGGGAATTAGGCCTACCGGCCCGCGTGGCGCACTCACTGACCCCCCGCCACGTAATATCTCTCTCTCTCTCCTCTCATCATTACATACAAGTCCCACACACAATACTTATATCTAATGATATAAAATAGAACTCGTTGACTTAGAAGAAAACAAAATACATAATGATAATACTTATAGTACAACGGTTCACATAAACTGAGTTAGGAAACTCTACACAGACTACAGCCAAAGTTCCTGCCCTGACGATCCTAGCGAGAGTGGGGCCTGACTGGGCGTTCTGTACAGCATGCTCATACTCGACATGCGTCACACCTCCCCCAAGATTTTACTTGCTCAACCATGAGCTAAAATCTGATATACAGAACCCCATCAAACCCCTCACACCCAGCGACCGCATGGCACTAAAACAACGCTGAGTTTATCACTAAAACACATCTTATATAAAAAAAAAATTCACATTTCATAACTCCTCCCAACAATAGTAAAAGACATAATATCATGCTCCCAGAGCGAGCTTACAGCAGCTCAGCCGTTTGATAGTTCGTGGACTACTCAAACACTATAGGCTATGACAAACTTATACAATTATCTATATCAAAAAGAAAGAGTTTTTATATGATTTTTATATTTTAATATGTTTTTTTCCGGCTGCACTATAAGGGCAGCCTATTTTCTTCTATACCAAACGCTCAACAATCCTGCTTTACGACCCAATACGCTGGGCTACAACCGCGAGCCAACAAGCACCAAGCGCAAAATACTACTCAAACCAAAGCAGGAGGCTACCCGTGTGTCAATCTACCCAGGATCATATACCCCTGAAC
This sequence comes from Lithodes maja, assembly GCA_037953745.1. Classification (NCBI taxonomy): domain Eukaryota; kingdom Metazoa; phylum Arthropoda; class Malacostraca; order Decapoda; family Lithodidae; genus Lithodes; species Lithodes maja. Next base: position 18,128 of record JBAKBP010026782.1, on the reverse strand, counting down.
GACCACATGCAACCTCGTTGTCACAACCGGCAATATGGCTTATGTCCAGGTTATATACCAATAACCTTAGTGACCACCTGGTCAGCCTCATATTCCGATTGTGAAACTGGTCCAAGATCTCGAGAGGGTAATGATCTGGGTAAACTACACCGACCGGACCATAGGCTGGAACATAGATCTCGAAATGCCCCAGCGCATCATTGTCCTTTTCACTTTCATTCATCAGGCTCTGACACGTTGCTGGTGCATTCTTAAGTCCGTCAGGCACAACATTGCACTGGTAGGTACTCCCGTCCACAACAAAACCACATACCTCTTTAGCGCGCTCGGACAAAGGTACTTGCCAGTAACCTTTTACTAAATCAACTTTAGACAAAAACCGAGCATTACCAATTTTATCAACACTATCATCAACCCGAGGAAGAGGATATGGGTTAGTTGGAGTCAAACCGTTTAGCCTACGGAAATCAATACAGAAGCGTACCTTGCCATCTGGTTTAGGCTGCAGTGTTACGGGGGAAGTCCATTTAACGGTACCTTTCTCTATCAACCCTCTACCGAGCATATACTCCAACTCATCCCTCAGAGCGGGTAGTTTTATGGGGGGCACACGGTATGGGATTGACTTAAAGGGTAGATGGTGCCCCACGTCAACATCATGCATAGCCTGAGTAGTGAGGCCTGGATGTTCAGCGAATACAGTGGGGTATAAACCGAGCAACTGACGGATAGCTTCAAATTGCGGCTCAGGCAAATGGGCTATAGCCTCGTCAGCCCTTAGGCTCGAGTTCCCCGCCCACTGATCCGCTGAAACATGGTGATCCCAGCTATCCTCCTCTGAAGCTTGACTGTCCCCCTCTCCTTCTCCACCACGGCCGCAACAAGCCAACACAGGGACAGTGAGAGGCTCAGAGGGGCGCCTCACATACTCTTTTATCAGGTTCACGTGACATAACTGATTCTTCTTCCTCCTGTCTGGAGTGGCAACAAGGTAATCTAGGTCCGAAATTTTCTCCACAATTTTATAGGGTCCAGTATACTTCGCCGACAAGGGTTTACCCACCAAAGGCAACAAAATCAACACCTCCTGTCCCACAATGAACTCCCGGAGCTTCACTTTGCGATCATACCTGTCCTTCATTAAAGCTTGTGACCCTGTTAAATTCCGACCTGCCATCTCCAGACTCTTAAGCATGCGCTCACGGCTTTCAAACACATACTTCAACAAGGAACAAGGCGGCACAGTTCCTTCCCAAATTTCCCGCAGCATATTAAGGGGGCCCCTGACTCGGTGTCCAAAAATCAGCTCGTTTGGACTAAATCCCAGGCTCTCACCAGGCACTTCCCGAGCAGCAAACAGTACATACGGCAATCCAAGATCCCAATCTCTTCCGTTATCAGCACAATAACACCTGAGCATGCTTTTAAGGGTGGCATGCCACCGCTCAAGCACCCCTTGGCTCTCAGGGTGATACGCTGACGATACCACCGCCCGTATTCCATGCTGTTGCATTGTTTGCTTAAAGAGATTGGAGGTGAAATTGGACCCCTGATCAGACTGAATCTCCTCCGGGTACCCGTACCTTGAAAAGTACCACAACAAGTTACTGACTACCGTCTTAGCCATGCCGTTTTTCATGGGGTATGCATCGGGGTATCTAGTGGCAACATCCATGATGGTTAACAAAAATTTATTACCAGCCTTTGTGGGAGGGAGGGGACCAACCATGTCAACAACAATCTTACTAAAAGGTGGCCCAATTACAGGAATAGGGTGCAACGGAGCTTTAGGAATAACTTGGTTTGGTTTCCCGACCCGTTGACAAATATCACATGAGTTTATCCAGGACTGCACATGAGACTTCATCCCCGGCCACCAAAACAACTTCCCCAAAGCCGCCACCGTTTTTCTTACCCCCAAATGTCCTGCCAGCGGTGTGTCATGCGCCAAACTCAGTAGGCTATCCCTGCACTCCCGCGGCACCATCAACTGGTCCACTACCCCGGACCCCATCTTCCAGCTACGGTTAGGGTCTTGAAAACGCCGATACAGGATGCCATCTAAATAAAAAAAATCTCCCGGCTGTGCATCACCGTCCTCGTCGAGCTCCACAGCTCCATTAGCACACGTTTGGAGCTCAGGGTCCTCCAGCTGCAACCGACGTATATCTGAGGGTGCCAATCGATCTAACTGCTCCCGGAGCAATGCATGACCCTCCCCGATACTGAGCTGCTCCCTCTGTCTCTCTCGATGTTCATAACGTTGCTGTCGTGGAGACTCGTCATGCCCAGCCTCGTCACTCTCGATGACAGGCCCAGGGGCTACTCCAGAACTAAGTAATGGTGCTAATACTGAATCACCCAGGAGAGCCGCCGAGTCAAAACTCTTAAAACCAACTCCAGCTTTAGCCTCCTCCTGTTGATCGTTCCTCTGCTGGTCTGAAGACGGAGGACTAGGCTGTGACACTTTAGCTGCCCGAGCTCGGGTGACAGCACACGCCATGGGTTGTGCCTGGCACCGCTCGACCCACTCTCGCTCTTCCCTACTCACGTCGGCCGGCCTCTCGGCAACGACTAAGGGTAGAACCTCAGAAGCGGGCATTGCAAAGTCGTTGCCGAGAAGAAGGTCGACGCCCTCCACTGGCAGTTTCTCCACAATCCCAACATCCAATTCACGTGCCACACCATCCACCTCCAACTCCAACCGCACCAGCGGGTATGACCGAGTTGCATTAATACCCTGCACCACCACCACCCGAGCCGCATTTATAGGGTAGCCAGTCAAGTTTTTCATCAAAGTCTGGGAAGCACCTGTATCACGCAAGACCTCTACTCCATGCTTGCGCCCCGCCCACATCACGCAACCCCGTCCTCTATGGTCGCAAAAAACATCCTGAGCAGGGTTCGAGCCTCCCAGGTGCTTCTGCATTGGCTGTGCCTCAGCCTCTGACGAACTGCCCCGGGCAAACTCAGAAGGCTTCAGAGACACACCAATGTTGCAGGCCAAAGACACAGCTGCTGTAGGTGGTTTGCTAGGACAGACTCTTGCAAAGTGCCCCTTTTTATGACATTGATAACACTCTAACTCCCCTTTGGGCTTCCCTTGGTACTGGGAAGGGCCCGGCCCCTTCTTAAATGGGACGGTGCTAGTCTTGTGGTCAGTCTTGGTATCGTAACTCTTGTACTTGTTTGCATAAGATATATTACTAACTCGGGGGGGTGGGGCGTCACGCCCCTTGTTACCTGCCTCACTACGCTGGGCAGACCCGCACCCATGAATTAATGATAGCCGGAGGTCAGCCATCTCAGCTGCCTCCTGTAGAGTTTTTGGGTTCTTTTCTTTAATAGTTAAAGTAATTTCTGCACCTGTACACTTATAAAACTGCTCGAGCAGAAACAGCTCAGTCAACTGTTCGGCCGTCTCAGCTTTCTCAGAACGTGTCCAGTTTGTAAGTGCATCTTTTAAGTCCCGGGCATGCTCAAGAAAGGTCGCCTCCCTAGTCTTTGTAACACCCCGAAACTTCAATCGATATGTTTCTGGTTGCAACTCGTATGCCCGTAGGACAGCTCTCTTCAATTCTGGGTAGTCAATGCAAGACTCTAAAGGCAGTGCATCATAAGCCTTCAGACCCTTACCCGTAAGTCTTGAGGAGACCAGAGCTGCCCACTTCTCTTCAGGCCAATTATGCTCCCTACACTTCTTCTCAAAACGATTAAAAAATTCTGTGACTTCAGTTTCACTAAATGCCGGCACCAATTTAACTAAGTGGGACAAGGACTGTTCTCTTACTTGGCCCTCACGGCCCATCCGAATCCCTGTCGACTCTGCACGAGTCTTATCTAAATCTATTTGAGCACAATATTTCTCTGAGTCGTACCTAAGCTCAGCCTCGTGCCTCCTAGTCTCATTCTCTGCCTCAATCTCATGCCTCCTAGTCTCATTCTCCTGCCTCCTAGACTCATTCTTCTGCCTCCTAGACTCAGCCTCAATCTCCTGCTTCCTAGCCTCATTCTTCGCCTCAATCTCCTGCTTCCTAGCCTCATTCTCCATTTTAGCAAGCTCGAGTTTAAATATCATCTCAGGAGACAGGCCGGAAGAGGGAGCTGCCACTACTGAAGGAGGGGGGGCAAGAACTGGGGAACCACCATACGCACCGCCCGAGGGCACTCCAATCTTCCAATGCTCATCCCTCTGTGGGAGAGTGCTAACCTCCGGCAACTGAGTGGACGGCACTGTGGGAGTCGAGTGAGAGGGGATCTGGGGAGGAACCCCCCCAAACGCCCTCTCCTCCGAAACCCCATGTCGCCCACGCAACACCCAGGAAATCAGCTCCCTCTTGGACATCCCTCCTACATTGGATAGACCCAAAACCTTGGCTATCAGGTGCAAGCCATAAACATTCACCCCAGTCAGCCTCTCCTCCGTCACGTGGTACTGCTTACTCACAAAAAGTCTAGCATCCTCCTCACTAGTTACTAACGGCACCTCCTCACATAGCATCTCTCGCTCCTCGTCAGTACTAGGGCCCGACATACTGAAGTTCACCAAAAAATTCTCGAGACAAAAGTGTTAAACTCCCTTATGCAAGCACTAATTACTAAATTAACTGGAGTCTCTTAAATGCTCTCCTAATTGCCTTACAAAAAAAAATATTCTTCAATATGTACGCTAAAGTACGAACAAACAAATGTTGTACAACTCTGCAAAAAATTATACTGTTCACAAAATCCTAAGCAAGGTCGCCATTTGTTACGACCGGGCACTCGGGTACACTAGGGCTCTTACACAGGACTCGAGTATGGCTCGCTGCCACAACGGAAACACACGATCCCAACCCCAGAGTACTGCCAGCCGAACAAAAAACGCCACTACCCTCCAGAGTTCTATCTGCTATAACGGGGTATACAAGAACTCGGTACTAGCGTTTCACACAACAGACTAATAACAAGACGGGAGTTATCTAGTCTGGTCAACAATCAAACAAAGAAGAAAGTACTACAACACTAAAGAATAGTGTTGGCCGAAGCCGAAGTAATCCACCCTTGAACTAAGAACTTAAGAAGTCCTCCACCCTCTACTTCGGATCGGCACTATTACGTTACGTTAAACAATAGTCCTCGAGCATCAAGCAAGGAATCTTCTGATAAGTTAGATGCTTCTCGAATACTCGTAAGAAGTAAGTATCGGATTTTGAACAGCAATTTAATGAATAACTCACTGGTAATTAAAGGCTTTAAATTGACATAAGAAGAATTATAAGAATAAGAATAAGCAATAGGATATGGCAAACATTAAGAAGAAGTACTCCGACAATGCACTGGCAATAGCCTACTAAGTTGTGCTCATGGGGCCACTAATCTCTGAAGTAGCTAAGCGTGCCACACATGAAATCAATAGTGCTTAAACAATAATATACCTAAGGAGAAGCTTCAATACTATGCTGTATCTGCTGGTCGAGCAAAGTCTAGCTGGGATATCTAAGGTTAAGAGACAATGGCTGAGCAAGCGGCTCGTAGCCTAGCGAGGTCCTTAAGACTGTGCGGCCAAATTACGGTAATTGACGGGATGCTCTCTTGAGAGATCCAGATCACTAGTATCTGGTTCTCTCCTGGCGATCCTCTCAAAGTCAAGCAAATGAGATAGCACAGTGTTGGGTGGCACAGGCAAAAGCCCTCACTCGCAACACAGTGCTAAACTCCCACGGTACACAGTCAGAAAGACCACCTAGGCGTTCCACGTCTCCGTTGCAATTGTACTGGTTCAACCGCAACCTAGTACTCATAGGAAATCACAACTCAGAAACCCTATCCCAGTCTAGCATTGCCTAAACCAGCAGAAAACAGGAACATGAATAATCGCACACAGGGAAATGCATATACGAGTGCAACAAACATCAATCAATCCTATTCTAGTTAACCCTTCCAAAAATAGGCTATCTAACAGGCACTTATCTCGTGAGAACTCAAGCGATAATACTTTGGCTGACTAAATCTGCACCAAAGGGGTCATGGAGGTTAAACAGGGACGAGAAGGGAAGAAGATAGGCTGTTCAGAGAGTAGAGAAAGTTCACATCAGTCGGAAGAATATGGATAGTTGCAAGGGATATGAGAAGTCGCTTTGCCTGATGAGTTCTGAGGAAAATGCGGCGGGACCTCCCTTTTTATACTCGGCCCTTTAGTGAGCATAACGCCAACTACTAAGGACCGCCCACTGGCAATCATGACGTCATATTTTCTCTCAATCTGGGATCGACAAAGAACTTCCCACGCGCTGAAAGGGAGGAAGGGAGGAAGGAGGAGGGAATTAGGCCTACCGGCCCGCGTGGCGCACTCACTGACCCCCCGCCACGTAATATCTCTCTCTCTCTCCTCTCATCATTACATACAAGTCCCACACACAATACTTATATCTAATGATATAAAATAGAACTCGTTGACTTAGAAGAAAACAAAATACATAATGATAATACTTATAGTACAACGTTCACATAAACTGAGTTAGGAAACTCTACACAGACTACAGCCAAAGTTCCTGCCCTGACGATCCTAGCGAGAGTGGGGCCTGACTGGGCGTTCTGTACAGCATGCTCATACTCGACATGCGTCACACAAGTTGGATGTGTGGCATGTTAAGGGCACTGATAATGTTTTGGCTGATTGTTTGTCACGGGAGGGTATGTTTGCAGGAGAACACTCGCCGTTCAGTCAGTGTGTGTTGAGAGTGGAGAAAACCAGGCTTGCCCCTGTAGAGCAGCCGTCAAAAACAACATTAAAATTAAATAAAAAAATCACATAAAAACTCTTTCTTTTTTATAGTTAATTGTAAGTTGCCAATGTTTATAGCCAAAGTCCTAAGTTGAACCTGTTTTTCACTTAGTAGGCTGGGCTCTGTGAAGCTCGCTCAGGGACCATAGCAGGCTAAAATTACACTATTGTGTTTGGGAGGGGTTATAAGATTTTCTTTATGCTAATATGTTGTTTTATTTAAGATTGAGCTTTGCATTTCATTTCTGGTGGAGTGGCTAGGTGTGGCGAGTCTTGTCGGCATTCTGCCTTGTCAGATATGGTGCTCGCCTAATGTTGAGCGTCCCATATCTTGGGCGGGGTGTGACGTCTACAAGCGTTGGCAGAATCGCCTCTCGTTAGCCACTAGCGCTCGCCAGGGACATCGAAATGGGCTACAGTTATCAGAGAATGTTGTTCTTTCTTTCCTAGTAATCGCATTGTCACAGACAGTCCAGTGGTGGTCTTTGTTTTCGTCTGTGACAACGGGAAGTATTTTATATCATTGGTAGAATAATTATAAGATACATTGTGTAAAGTTAAGGAGAAAGAGCGATGTAGGCAGCGTGGTGGTAATATGTGCGTGTGTATGTATGTGCTGCCTACCTCGTTCGGAGGAGTTTTCCCGCTCGCGCGTGGGCTATTCCCATGCCCTTGATTGGCTGGCGGATCCTGGCGCGTCCTAAGGACGCCTGCTGTCTTGTGACATCTCGGCTCGTGATTGGCCGACCATCGCGCCTTTGCGGGCTTCTGTGTAACTAACCTCCTCCATGAGGGTTCCCAGGAGCTGACCTCGTCAGAACAGGCATGGCATGCGTGCTTCTAACATCCCCTTGCATACTCTCTCCCAATCACCCCCTTTGCCACTGTTTCTCTCACTCGATTCTCTCTTTCCATACTCTAACCTTTATTAACTGCACAACACTCCCCGTGGGTTCTGCATACGGTTTCCATAGCTGGCCCATTGTATTGCATGCGCCGTCCTCAGAGATATTTACATGTACTTAGAATAGGTTTGAGGGTTCTTAGTTAGTATAGGTTAAGAACTTTGTGTGTGTCTCCATTATTGATTTAGTGTTTCTGCTCTTTTATTTAATGCTAGACTGGGATAAGGTAACTGTAGTCGTTGTCTCCGATGTGTGTACGGTTTGCCTATACCTACACGACTTCGACTGGTCCTGTGGTAGCCTGGGTTGTCTTTTCGGTTGCGTTCTTTGCAAGTGCAGCATTGTGTTGACTGAGGGTTTTGGCCTGTACCAGTTCCACACTTTGCTGCCTCTTTGCTTGTCTTTAGAGGGTCGCCAGGATAGAACCAGATACTTGTGATCTGGATCTATCAAGAGAGTACCCAAGTCAATTAACGTAACTTAAAGGATGCAGTCTTAAGGACATCGCTAGGCTACGAGCCTGTCTTGATCAACCCCAGTTCCTTACCTAGAGTATCCCAGCTAGACATTATTAATCGAGTAGACACTTGTTAGTATTTAATATAAGCTCTTTGATATGTACGCATTATTATTCACAGCATTTATTAGTCTAGGTTGTTGCTGAGCCGCACAACCATAGCAGACTGGTTCGTTGATGAGGAAGTACTTCTTTTAGTGTCGAGCATTACTACCGTTGCGCATTTATAGTATTCTCGTGTCTGTTAACATTATATGTCCTATCTTTTAGTGTATTCGATTTACACGTGTGGTGTCCTGCCTCCTGCCTTTATATAGTTTAAGATACGAGCATCTTATGAGCATCAGACTGTCTTCAGAAGTTTCCAGGTCTATGCTGTAGGACTATACTTCACTTTCTTTCAGATAGGAGTGAAGAGTTTATTGGTGTTTAGAGTAATTGTGTTGAAGCATCTTTTTATTGTATTAAATCTTGCAGTGATTTAATTGATCTTTCCACAGATTCCTTTTTATGCATTTTAACGTAACTTGCATCTTGTTTGTTATCAGGCTATACCAGTGCCGGTTAGCCTGAAGTAGAGTACATTTATGCCCAGTTAAGGATACCCCACTATCGCAGATTAACCCAGGAGGGTATAGATGTTTTTGTTCACCGGCATATAAGTTCGAGGGTTTGGATCTAGCGTACCGTTGATGCATAGTGCCCTATTACTAGTCCAATCATTAAGTGCCTTGTTTTATTCGTAGTCCCGGTCGTAACAAAACTACCTGTACTGCTGTTTGCTGATGATACAGTTCTGATAAGCGATCATGAATGGGAGTTGCAGGGTCTGGTAAATATGTTTGGAACAGTGTGTGAAAAACGGAATCTGAGAGTAAATGCTAGGAAGAGCAAGGTTATGGTCTTCGAAAGTGGTGAAGCCACAGAGTGTGAGGTGAGGTTGAACGGTCAGGCTATGGAGAATGTCAGTTCATTTAAATATCTGGGCAGTGTGCTGAGTAAAGATGGGAGTATGGATGAAGAAGTGAGGGAGAGGGTGCAACAGGGGAAGCGGGTTGTAGGAACGATGAAAGCAGTATCAGGAAATAGGGTGGTCAGCATGGAAGTAAATAAGTCCTTGCATGACAGTGTGGTAATCCCAACATTGACTTACGGAAGCGAAGCATGGACGTTGCTGGAGAGACTCAGACCAAGAGTGAGAGGGGTGGAAATGAGTTACTTGAGAAGTGCGTGCGGAGTTACATGGAGGGGTAGACAGACGAATGTGGAAGTAAGAAGAAGGTGTGGTGTGGAGGTAATTGTGCTGGAAAGTGTGAAAAGGAACACGTTGAGATGGTTCGGCCATTATGGAATGTATGGGAAGCGAATGAATGACAGATGGTGTACGAGAGCGAGGTGGAAGGACAGAGAGAAATAGGTAAACCGAGAGAGAGGTGGAAGGATGGAGTGAAGAAGTATATGAGTGAAGGTGGTGCTGGTTGGGAGGAGAGGCATCGACTGACTGGGGATAGAGGTGCATGGGGGCGTTTCGTTTGTGGCCACCCCAGCGGGGATCACGGCGTCACGCAATTGATAGATAAGATATAAATTTACACCTAGTTCTTTCTTGTAAAATCTACAATAAAATAATATCATTAGTATACTATCATTGCAGTACAAATATTTCAGATATATACTAGAAATTGTATAATTGGTCCTCATAAAATATAATTATAATACAAATTCCCATAAATCTCCAACCTATTACATGACCCTAATGATAACATAAATCCACAGTTAAACCCTCGGTGTAACCATAAGCGCTTCCTAAGCATTTATTTTACTACCAGGTCACGCTTTGATAACAACACACTACAGAACAGTTCTATCTGTATAATTTATAATAGTCCACAGTTACAATTTCAGTTCAACACACTACACGATAGTTCTATCTGTATAATTACAGATCAAGTTATCTCTAGTATTTAATGAAAACTAGCCAAGGCTTTGGCAATCAATCATATTAATCATTACTCGCTCTGATTCGTACGGATGATTGAAATGTGCTCTACTGAATATGTTGGTTTATCGTGCTGTGATGGTGTTGGAGAGTGTAAGAAAACCAAGAACAGTCAGTGTGGAAGGAACACATTGGACCATAACACCCATCAACACATACATTTCAAGGTATTGGTCAGTGTAAGAAAACCATCAACAGTCAGTGTGGAAGAAACACATCGGACCATAACACCCATCAACACATACATGTTAAGGTATTGGACAGTGTAAGAAGACCGTCAACAGTCAGTGTGGAAGGAACACATCGGACCATAACACCCATCAACACATACATGCCAAGGTATTGGACAGTGTAAGAAGACCGTCAACAGTCAGTGTGGAAGGAACACATCGGACCATAACACCCATCAACACATACATATCAAGGTATTGGACAGTGTAAGAAGACCGTCAACAGTCAGTGTGGAAGGAACACATCGGACCATAATACCCATCAACACATACATGTCAAGGTATTGGACAGTGTAAGAAGACCGTCAACAGTCAGTGTGGAAGGAACACATCGGACCATAATACCCATCAACACATACATGTCAAGGTATTGGACAGTGTAAGAAGACCGTCAACAGTCAGTGTGGAAGGAACACATCGGACCATAACACCCATCAACACATACATGTCAAGGTATTGGACAGTGTAAGAAGACCGTCAACAGTCAGTGTGGATGGAACACATCGGACCATAACACCCATCAACACATACATGTCAAGGTATTGGACAGTGTAAGAAGACCGTCAACAGTCAGTGTGGAAGGAACACATCGGACCATAACACCCATCAACACATACATGTCAAGGTAATGGACAGTGCAAGAAGACCGTCAACAGTCAGTGTGGAAGGAACATATTGTATCATAACACCAAAACACACAAGGTGTATATAATATTATACATGAACATACACATCTATCTATCAATCTATTGCCTGACGCCGTGATCCCCGAAGGGGTGGGCCACGAAAGAACCGCCCCCATGCACCTCTGTCCCCAGTCAGTCGACGCCCCTCCCCCCCAACCAGCACCGCCTTCATTCATGTACTTCCTCACTCCATCCTTCCACCTCTCATTCGGTCTACCTCTCCCTCTCTGTCCCTCCACCTCGCTCTCGTACACCCTCTTAGTCATTCTCTCACTTTCCATACATTCCATTATGGCCCGAACCATCTCAAGTTGTTCCCTTTCACACTTTCCAGCACATCTACGTCCACACCACACCTCCTTCTGATGTATATAATTGTGTTCAATTGCACAGAAATTCCACTTGGAAATCTAGCCATTACAAAACTAATTAAACCATTAAATTATTAAAATAATTTAAAGTAAAGGTGAGAGCAATCACTATGATTACGTGTTGGTGTAATGTGAGAGGTTATACTGACGTGTACCTGCTGGTGTGTGGCAATATATGTGGTGGTGGGTCACAGTAGGCACCAGTGAACCAGCCATGGAGTTGGTCTACAGTGGTCTGTTGATGGTGATGGTGAGTAATATAGTATATATATATATATATATATATATAATTATATATATATATATATATATATATATATATATATAATATATGAAATTACGGGGTTGTTGAAAGGGAATACAAAAGACAGTTGCAGAATTGCTAGCCTGCAACTGGATAAACAGAAGAAACCAGGAACACAAAACAACGGAGAGCCACGAAAATACCTGAGCCGCCCCTTCCTTCAGGAGCTTCTCATATTCTATGGGACCAAACAACATCAACGAGTATGAGAAATTCCAGCAGCCAATCACAGCCCTGATTTCAAACTGTACCAGCCAACCACAAAACAGTATTTCCTCAATCCCCGGATCTTCAATATGACGAAAGCATGTTTATGCCAATTGAACATCAGCGACCAGAAGCCTACATGCATAAATGGACCTGAGCAGGAGTACCAGTTATGACGAACCTGGAGATGTCATAATCCCAGGAAAAGAACCACTAATAGGCAAGCGATAACCAAGTTTGCCTAAGAGTTTGGATGATGGTGTAATCCATACAAGTAGGATTTCTCCATTAATAAGCTAAACAACTAATATGTAAGTCTTAAATACACTACCTATTATATAAATAACCATATAAATATTACCCATCTATGTCTATGATAAGTATTAACCTCACAACTGAATCACAACGAATTCACAATATCCCCATTGCCTCGAGCTCATGTTAAAAAAGAGTCAAAATTAAGTCACATATAACCTCAAAGAATTAGTGGAATGTATGCAAACATCCACTGAGGTACTGTACTAAACCCTGAAACAGAACGGGACAGCCATCCACAGTGGAAGTTTGTACCGCCCTTCCCCCTGCCCGGAGAGAGTGCTATACCTGCAGCACCTACTGAAATCTGGAACCTGAAGTCCTGCTCGAGTGACGCCGTACACCCTGAAGTGCTGCTCAACGGACCTACAATCTACATCGGCCAGACTTACTCTCTACCCTCCAACATTACCCTAAGTGTCTCTGTATATCTTACGTTGTCATTATTGTTGTCAGGGTATAGGTAAAATATGTGTATTGTGTAGTGTTATAATTCTATCTAGATCTGTGCCCAAGATACTTATTTATAGCGTATGTGTTAATCCTTCTGAAACTTATATTAATTCCTATCTACAGTAGATCTGTGTCAAATATATAATATTCATCTTGTTTATAATCTTCTAGAACGTCCTACGCATACGTTATAATATTGTGGTAATTGATTCACCTCGCCACGCATTCACAGATTTTCCTAATATATGTATTCTGTTATGTGTGTATGTTACAAGTTGAGGTCAAAGTGTATCTCGTGTCTTTATTTCCCTTCTTAATTCATAACTTATTACCTAGAACCTACGCTCAATTTCATATTTAATTTATCTCGGTCCCCTAGTTGAGAAGTTTTGTTATTAATAATTATATATTTACTTCCCGAGTCTCCCATCTTACGCTCGATTACTTAAGCGTTATTGTAATTATTATATGAACTAGTATTAACGTTCATTTGATTACTGATGTAGATAATTCTGATTCTTCCTGTCTAGGAATTCTAGCATTGCATAGAGTCTGTTATCTAATTATTCATCATATCGAATACACAGCTTATTAGGTGAATTCTTCTTAAGACTCTGTTAACCTGTTCAGATATCTTGTTCATACTAGTTTGAGTATTTCCTCAGTACAAGTTCGTCTTGTACGTTCCTTCCATTATAATTACTATTGTGTTAATCATTACTTACACTAAAACCATATCAGCGTTTCTAGGACATCTGTTAACTAAGTTCATTTTTTTTAACTAGACTGTGTCTTTAAATACGATTAATAGATATTTATCTATAGTTGATTTATAATTGTATAATAAATATTACATCTGAATTCCTCGACTCAAGTTTGTTATTATTGCATACGATCGATTGAAGTGAATATATATTTCAGATCATAATTTACATAAACTAAGTTAAGTAAATATTAAATCGTGAAAATAATTAATCAGTTCGTTGCCACTAATTTCATTGTAATATCTCAGATATTAAGTTCATATTTACACAAACTAGAATTGTATTTTCTAACCACGCAGTACTAATATATGACCTGATTAAAGGTCACACTACCTGTGAGAGAGTTTACCTGGCGTGCGCCCACAACCCGTGTCTCTCACTCACACTGCCAGCTGTGTAACTGTATTTTACTTCTCAATTCCCTCATTCTCTCTTATACCGAGATTGTTAATAATTATCTTTACTGTTGATTTATTCACAGAAGACACTCGACTCGCATCATTATTTTTATTAACCCACTGAGCCCCAGCTTGTTTAGAATAAATGTACCACCAGGGACCGGCCGTTTCTGAAAAAAAAAAAATCCAGAAACAATAGCGAATGGGTTAGGAATGAATGAAAAACCACAAAAAAAACGATCAAAAAATGGTCCTACGGAGCCCCCGAAAGTCGATTTTACAAGAGTAAAAAAATTGAAGGCAAATACACCCAAAATACAGTTTTTGTGCACTCACACGCACGTGGTTGGACTTTGAGAGTTTTCAACCATCGGCATGGTTGCGTGGGATACTTACACAGTTTCTATACAAATCTGAGCCCTCTAGGTGCCATAGGACCGGAGTAATTGGGACCGGACCGGGCAGGACGCATGGTTTGCGTCGCTGGGGTTTAGCGTTACATACATTGTGGACGCAAACCCTGCGTCGCTGGGGCTCAGTGGGTTAAGGGTTGATGCTATAGGTCACGTGTTATTATTTAATTGCATATTTCCTACCTTATTTATTACCACAATGGAAGTATTACTGATCTCACTTTGTTAACTATTATTCATATGTATTCTATTCATTGCCTGATATTTCTCATAATTATCAAGGTAATGCTTCATCCTGAATTACAGATATACATTCGTGAATTGGGTATTGAAATGATAATGCTGCGGTATCCGAAGCATCAATCAAACCAATGAGAAATTATTCCTATGCTATTGAATAAACTTGTGTGTATAATTCTACATTTGTGTTGTTACTGGGTTCTGTAGTACCCAGTTGAATAAGTATTGTGATATAAGAACGTGTTCGGTGTGTCACTGTTGGGATTATTTACGGTACATAAGTCCAGATCTGGATTTTAGTAAAGACTATATCACGAGCTTTAAATATTATAGCCTGACATAACAATATATATATATTATATATATATATATATATATATATATATATATATATATATATATATATATACTATAACGTGCCTTGAGTTTGGCTCTCTATCGCTCTTTCAACCTTGGTTGGGACACTTATTACAGGCAGCTTTGCCTTTTGTCCCCTTCATGCAAATAGAAAATAATCGTTACCTAAATTGAGTCTTTCTAAATCAATGTACAATTCAAGCTCCTTATAAAGTCTGCTTCACAAATCAACTTTTCTTCAGTTGTGCATCCTTGATTCTGACTGTAGTATGAACGAATATAGCCTACAGATTACAAAAATACTTATGAACAAAATCACAATAACAAAACTACAGCAGAAGAATGTAACTAAAGACGAATAAGTTTGTAATGGAACAACATAAAAGGTCTATCACTCCTCCCTCCTCATATATACAATAGCTCTCATCAATTATGTGATGTATAGCCGGATTTCATAATACTGTAACTCATATAGGCCTAGGCAATACAAAAGTAAAATATATTTCGTTCACAGTGATAAGTTCCTGTAGTACCCCATTTTACTCTTAACTCACAGTTTAATGTATTGGCCGATTGAACAAACTAGTAAATGTTAACAGAGTAACAGTATACACACAATTTATAGGCTACGTTCAGTGACGAAATAAAATTATGCTAGCCCTGCTTGGGCCCTAACCTCTCTGAAACACATCACAACACCCTACAGACCATTCAGAACAAAGCCCTCAAATAATCACTAACTGCACAGCTACCACACCTACAGACCTCCTACACCAGGAAACCAAAGTCCTCAAAATATGTATACAACAAATATACACAACCAAGTGAACATTGGATAATGACAACTTTATAATTATAATTGTGACTATTATTACATTTTTCTTCTCTATTCTTTGGCACACCACTTCATAAAGTATGTGTAGCATAATATTACCTTTAACATAATTATATACCGGTATATTAGGTAGTAAGCATTATTCTGGTCGCTTCTATACCCGCTTGTAATTATAATATGACTCTTTAAACCTTTATATATAACTGTACAGAGTGTTACTTATTTACTAAATATTTGTATCTGCAGGTGTGTGGGTCAGATGTGCTCAGCCTACCTCAACCTAGCCCTGGTGGTGTTAACAACCAAGGTCAACAGGTTACCTTAAGCAAGGTCAGTAGTTATATAGCTAGTCCCCAGTCCCCAGCCTTGATATGAATGGCAAAACCTACACCATCTTCCCCCTGATGTATGAGTCAGGGTCCCTGGGCTCCCCAGAAGAGTTCGGGTACATCTCCTCCACTCTTCCCCTATAGGTTAGGGTTGTCTATGGTGTTAGACAGTGTGTCTCTGGTAATAGCTGTCCCCCTGGAATCTGAAAGGGGTGTGGTCCCCCTGTAATAGGGGTGTCTCTGGTGATAGCTGGCCCCCTGTTATGTGAAAGGGGTGCTTCCGGGTGGATGGGACTCGATAGCCTCAGCGGGCAACCTATCTAGGGGAAAAACCCTACACAAATTATCGATGGGCGACACGCTAATCGGTGCCACTTAAGGTGGCGATTTGTATAACAGATAACAGATAACTAGGTTATATTAACTGTTGAAAACATGTTTATTCTGTTCATATATCTGCATTACCTGGTGGTGTTAACAATGTGGAGAACCTAGGTCAACAGGTTACCTTAAGCAAGGTCAGTATAACTTTTGTTATATAGCTAGGTTGTATAAACTATTGAAAACATGTTGACTGTGTTCATATATCCACATTACCTGGTGGTGTTAAGGGGAGACGACATCAGAGCCTTATTCCCCCCTCTATAAAAGATTAATTTCTGGCCATTTGCTATGTATGTGTACATGGTAATAGTAAGACTTGCTGAGAATGTCATCGCTCTATGTGTGTGCCTGCGTGCATGGGCGCATTTTTCAGTTTACTATAGACAAAACATATCAGACAATTTTGTTCTCGGCAGATTTTTTTAACTTTTTGTATGAGGCAACTTCGATATATAGGATATAAATCTACGCTCTTATTTACCCCAAGTTGATACATGATCATGTTGAAAACTGCAGGTAAATATCAATGATAACATTTTGGCCCTATTTCCCATGATAAATATAGATTTTAGCTTTGCAAATTTTGCCAAAAACCCATTCTAAGAGTGTACAAATTGTCATTTATGCTCGGTCTAATTCTGTGAAAAAAATGGAGGCAATCGGACAGTAAGCAGATCAATAGGTAGCCTCAGACGTTGAAAAAGCATAATTTTACATAAGCGCCTTTATAAGTTGACATGTCATAACTAATTTTTCTGGTGTGAAAGGTTTGGTTATAGAATAGTTACCCTAGCTAGGCCTTCTGCATTATAGAAAATGTAGTTATTTGAGTAACTAAAATATTTCAGAAATAGGGATGGTGATTTTAGACTAGGGGGATGAGGGGGGGAGCCCCCGTAGGGTGAGTAATGGTCGCCAGATGTGGAAATGTTATGCTTCCTATGATTGTACAGTGTCATAGGAAGCTTTTAATAAAAAAAAAAACAAAAAAATAAAATTCCTTCTTTAACCCCTAACTATCGGCGCGCAACTTAAGTCGAGTATAATAAATCTGGACTATCTGGCGGCGCTCGACATAGGTCGTGTGGCAATTTCAGCACATAATGTTGCTGAGAGAGAGAGACAAGTGGTGGCAGGAGAGTAGCGAGCGTATGACTGCTCCAGACCACCGCGGCGAACCTACTGACACGAATCCCACCTCCTCCCTCCCTCTCTCACTCGCTATATACGGAATTGTATGGGGAAAGTGCCGAATGACATGCTTTTTGCACTCACGTTGCGCGGTTGTTGCAAGAAAACTAGCCATCATAAAAGGATCGTTATGGTGTCATTGGAAAGCTCTGTTTATGCCCTTTCAGGGATAGCTACTTGTTTTACGCTCTGGGTCTTATTTAGGCATGAAAATGATCACGTAAACAGCCCTATTTTGGCTAAAAATACCCCGCTGGGCGGTACATATAAATAAACCGCCTAGCCCGCTAATAAGGTGTTAAAAGTAAAATGAAGGTCTAGGGTCCCCTTAACAATGTGGAGAACCAAGCTCAACAAGTTATCTTAAGCAAGGTCAGTACATCTTGTTGTTATATAGCTAGGTCATATTAACTGTTGAAAACATGTTGATTGTATTCATATAACCGCATTACTCAGACACACAC